>CALSCR010002848.1:1904-30131 GCA_943704495.1 Pigoraptor chileana | reverse complement strand
AGAAAAATGCACGGGGCAACAGTTGGAAGCAAGGCATAAGACAGAAAACACCGGCATGCGAACAGTAGCAACTGTGACAATCGGGACAGGTCAGCCCACCGTGCAGAAACCACCCCCGCACTCTGATTTCTCCGCGGCGTGCCGCCTGGGCCAAAATCACCGCTGCTATCCAGATCGGCATCAAAGGGGATTGCAGGCGACGCCGGCGTCATTCCGCGTGCCAGCCCCGGATGCTCAATAAGCCCGTCCGCATTCAGGTGGGGGAGAGTGCGCGAATTGAACCGGTCCGCGAGCGTTTCCATCGCAGCCTGCGACAGCGACGCCTCTCGCAGCACCAAGAGATAGCGCTGGAGACCCACAATGTGCGCCATCACTGCATATGCCTCGATCGCCACAAGACGGACGCGGGACTTTGGGTCGTCTAGCATCGGCGCCAGGTCGCGCGATATGCGGGCGTAGTCAAAGTCGAATCGTTGGAAAGTGAGGAGTGATATGATGACAGTGTTGACGAGTTCCTCGCGCACGTGCCAGTTACGGTGGTTGAGGTCGCTCAGCAGCATCGCAAGCACGGGGCGCGGGGTCAAAATCTGCATCAGCCGATTAAAGACCTTCACATTCGCCTGCCGAATCACAATTTTACTGTCACCCAGGCGCTGTGGATTGGGCGCGGGTGGGCAGCGCAGTGGAAGAGAAGAGGAGTGGGTACATGGTTAAAACACAGGCACACAGAGAAAAGTACTTGATTTCTGGATTTCGCTGGCCGTCCATCCCTTCCTCGATCTTATGGAGTCCACGGCAATATCGGTACATTTCACAGACAGCACACACAAGCAACTGCTTAAAGGTGACCCATGCATACCTGGATGAGGCTCGGCACGAATGTTTGCAAATGCGCGCGGATACCAAGCCCGACTTTGTTCACGACCGAAGCAATGATTTGAAGGGTGGTGAGAACAATTTTGAAATTAGGGTCATCCACAAGGGACGTCAGAAATGCAAGAAGGTCGCCAAGATGTCGAGTCAGTGGTCCAGTGTCCATCAAGTCCCCGACAACGCGGTGCAGCTGCACAGGACAGAAAAGCATATGCGCAACATACGCCAATCGCGGTCAGAACAGGCCGTGGACAACGCAGTGCACCGCAACTATCACCGCCCGATGGCACATGTATGCCGTGTATGTCTGAGTGACTTGGTTCGTATGTGTAGCTGGCGTGTGTGTGGCATGATTGGGAGTAAAGTGCGGTTCGGTGTGCATGGATACCTCTTCAATGGCATCGGCACGCAATTTCCAGTTGGATGCATCTCGCAATTGTCGGAGGATTTCGGCAGAAACAAAGCCAAACTCGACATCCTCTTTCACTGCAGCTCAAAGATAATTCAGAGATTCACATGGTTATGTTGAGAGCAATGAAGATGTGGGATCCTGCCAACACAAGCACACGCACAACACTTACCACGCGACGGACCGGGCTGCTCCGCCGTCCCCTGGGCTGCCTGCTGCTGCTGGTTTTGTGTCGCACCGACGCTCGCACCGCGGGAATGACGCAGCGACTGCTGCGATGATGACGTTACGGCCAACGCGGGGCCCCTCTCCCCGGCAGGCGTCCAGTCCTGGGCGCCGCGCGATTGGCTGACAGGGGCACGTGCGCCGCCCGCGTGCTGCCCACTTCCGGGCCGCCCCTGCAGCGGTACACACGCGACACACGGAGTGGAGGGCGTTACAACTGCATCACGTGTGCTCACTGGTGTGCCTGCTGATGGCGGACTGACACGCTATTGCGCTATTCACCGCTAACAGCCCATCACAGCCCAAGCAGTATTAGGGGCTGCCACGCGTCTTTGTGGCGATGGATGGGACCGTGTTTGTTGTGTGTTGTGTGTTGTGTGTTGTGTGCTGTGTGTTGTGTGTTGTGTGTTGTGTGTTGTGTGTTGTGTGTTGTGTGTTGTGTGTTGTTTGTTGTTTGTTGCCATACAATCAAGCAGTGAAAGCCAACGCGAATGCTTACCGCACTATCGATGGTTGACCGGTACAACTGTTGGAGGGGCTGCGGAAGACGGTCCAGCGCCGCCTTGAATTGGCCCCGGCCCATCACGCTCTCGAGGTATTCGAGGGCCTGATGCAGAGGCAGACATGGGGACATCGGGCATAGCCACAATGCAATTAGAGTGACAGCCACAGATGCTCAAACAGGGGAGGGGGCATGCAGGCTGCGCGCATCGCACCGTGAATCAAAAGACTGTGCTCAGTGAGTGACAGGGAGATGGGTTGAGCATGCATGCACGCACCTGCGTTGCCGAGGCTGATACCTCGTCAGACACGTCTCTCAAGCGTCCCACAAGGGCGTCCACGAGACGCGTGACGTCAGCACTGGCAGGTCCGTCCTGCAGCAGTGATATGACTGCGAGTGCGCACTCGTTGCGGATGCGCCACTTCACAAGCGGATGCAAGCGCGGTTTTGTGGCGTCAGCAAACAGTGCCAAAAAGAAAACTCCGCACAGTGCACGACGCACAAGTGCATTCGCATTGATAATATTCGGCAACCGTATTGATACGCAAACACGCCGCATTCGTCAGGCAACCCAAAAAAGGCATCACACCACAGCAAAACAACAAAAAACTCACGTTTTCGTTTTCCAACCCACTACGCACGAGCGCCGTCACAAGTGCATCAACATTGCCCGAGTGCTTCACGTAGAGCAGCAGCGACTGCAGGGCCGCCTTGCGCACGACTACCTTGGGATCCCCCAGGCACACAACAAGTGTCGGGAGTACAATGGCCATGGCCGACTCGAGGTCCGGCCCAAATTCTGGAATGGCGGCGACAACAAGCAGCATGCACTGGTGTCGCACATTCCAAACAGTGTCCGTCATTCGCGCCCGTAGTATGGAAAACAGCCGCTTCAGGTTGCCGCAAAGAAGCTGCCCGTTGTTGCGACGCACGCTTTCGCGCAACTGTTCAATCGCGTCGATGCGCTTGACAAAGTTCTCGTCGTCAAGCGCAACAAGGATGGCCTCTTCGTCCATTTTCACTAAAATTATTTGGCACAGCTATCTCCGAATGAGGCTCGCCTGTGACTCTTACCGGCGTTGCTTGTCGGTATGCCACGTCTTTGAAATGCGGCGGTTGCTGTTGTCCGCGTGCGCTCCTCCCGTGTGGGAGGAGGCTACCGTCAACTGCCGCTGCGGGGCCCCATCCCGCGGGTGCGAACGGCTGAGCCGCCAAACAATGTTCAAGTTTCCTGAATTGCACGATGGGTGGAACACTTTCTGACGTTCCAATAAAATACGATCGACCCTCGTCGTTGTTTCAGACAGGGAGACAGTGGAGTTGCAAACCCGCAGACAATTTGAGTGCACAATGCGTGTGTGAATCAAGTTAAAAGTTATATTATCGAGTGGTGACACGCTCCCACCAAGTGCTTCGCCATACTCGATGATTGTGTGTTGCTGCACATGCACAGAGTGCCCGACAGCGGTACATCTCTCAGGCACAGGCACGGCCGCCGGCCATTGTGCGCCGCCGTTGGCTGGTGGTGGCTCCCCAGCGACCGGGCTATACTACCCCGGATGTTGCATCCCAAAATAGCCCGATGCTCAGGCCTTGCCCATTTTTGCCGAAATCTTGCATTCGAATCACTCACTGCCTAAGTGGCCAAGGATTTCTTTGGTTTCACCATCAGGGACCTAGCGGCTTTCATAAAATTGGGTACTTCGCAGTTCATCCAGGCCTCTTGAATTCTTACTCTCCATCAGGGCTCGGCGGCTTTCACAAAATTGGGTCCCTTTTTTGACCTCGCAGTTCATCCAGGCCTCAAGAATTCTTACTCTCCATCAGGGCCCCGGCCGGCGGCTTTCACAAAACTGGGGCCTTTTTTGACTTCGCAGTTCATCCAGGCCTCAAGAACTTACTATCATATTCTTACTATTATATTATACTTATTATACTTGCAGAATGTAAAAATACAGTTGCCTAGAAGTAATCATAGCATGTGTGTACACGTATAATGATTCTGAGATTTATGAAATGTACAAAACTACAAGAACACGCCAACTGTGGCGAATTTATTAATAAAAATAGTTGCGATGGTCTGGGTACTAAGTTTCTCGTAATAATATATTTCATTGTTCCTCACGTAGAAAGATAGTACGACCAACGGCACTCATAAGATATTTGCTACTACTTGTCATGTTAAATTGAAATTGCTTGCTGATGTTACAGCCATCGATTCGTGCAAAATGGCTAATTCATTATAATCAAAAATATGCATATATACGTAAAAGTATTATAAATTTCAAAATACAAGAGAAGAAATTAATCAATCAATAACCAAAGGATGCAAGATTTCCAAACAGACTCTGAGTGTTGCATTTGAAATTATTTTTGCAGAGCGATATTATATATATATATATATATGATTACTATATGGAGATATGCGGATATGAACATTTCAGTGCAATCGATTAATCGTAAAAATGAAAGCAGTAACAGCAGCAACAGTAGTAGTGAAAACCGGTGTGTGTTGTACCTGTATTTGGAACAGTTTCAACTCAACATTCTGCTTCGTTCAGAATTTGCGAATCACAATACTAACTTGATGAAATTCCGGGTGGTTCGAACAATGGAGAACTTCGATGAATCATTGGAATCGTACTTAGAAGTTCTCTTTGAGAGCTTGCCAGTGTTGTCGTCTTCTTTTGTACGAGAGGGCACATGTTCAGGCACTGCCGAGCCTGAGTTACGAACCACGGAGAGAATCCAGGCCATTCCTTCGTCGATTCCCTCGTCCGTTCGTTCACGAAGGCAGCACTTTACAACTTTCCATGGGTGTTTCTCGCAAACAGTCTCCAATTCCAACGCATGCTCCACTTCTTCTGCCGAAGCAGCGAAGGGAAGGTCCTGCATCGTAAATGGCACTGAACTGTTAACTTACTGCGTGTATGAAATAAATTGCTGAAGGAAGTGTGCAAACAATGCCAAATAAATGTACCTGCTTATTTGCTAAGACTAGGACCGGGCATCCTGGCGCCAGGCCGTCATCGAGCGTGAGAAGCGACCTCAATTCTGACTGTGCGTCCTCAAAGCGTTCGCGGTCATTCGAGTCGACCATAAAGATGAGCGCTGACGAGCCCCCGAGATAATATTTCCAAAGCACTCTCATTTTGCCCCGTCCACCCATATCCCATGTGTCGAGCAGAGTGTTCTTATAGCGAACGCTCTCCACATTGAAACCTACAGGAGAAATAAACAGAGGATCATAATTAGTGACAATTGAGAATGTGCAGTTTGCCAACATCTCTACTTGAACGTACCGATCGTGGGAATGGTCGTCACAACGTCTCCACCAGTCTTTAGCTTGTAGAGAGCTGTCGTTTTTCCAGCCGCATCCAACCCGACAAACGAGATGCGATATTCCTCATCGCTTTTAGTGAAAACGCCCCCCATGTTTATAAGTGACGGTTGTATGTTCGTCAGGTATGTCGTCGGCTGTCGAGCACCTTCGCTCTTATTGGAGACTCTTCACTTTGCTGTGCCATTTGAATTCAGAGTCACCCCCAAATATATAGTGATGCGCATACCAACCGCCTCATACTTACATATTTTTCATCTGCTTTGGCGAACAGTGCTGACGTGTGCAAGTGGCTATGTGGCGTTGGGACACGTTGGCAACTGCCCTTTTAGGTGATGTTTGTCCAAATGCGGCAATTGATGATGGCCAAAAACAGGAATTGTGCGGCCCAAACAGGAAATTTGGTTGATCTAGGCAGGCTACGCAGGCCGTCATGATGTGACTGAGAATGATCAGCAGTCACTGATGGCAATCACAAGTTCATTCAACCCTATTAAATCTTGTGCCAGTCAGCGCAGTCACTGGCAGCGGCGGGGGCCGGTCCGGTCAGTTTTCAATTCGGGACAGTCTAATCAAAGTCTCGATACTCCGGCCGGGGGTCAGTGCCTGGAGCCACGGCGCTTTGATATAAAAGAAACAGTGTACGTGCTTTCCTTGTTGCTACTAGAGCTAGCAGCGACGTCGCGCCGGCCAGTCGATCTGTATAGAAACGTCACCGAGTATTGAAAATAGGTCCTGTATGAACTTTCAGATCTTTAACACCCTTCATTGATAATCTGATGCCTGCAGACTTTCGCAGTCTGACTGATTTGTGCTGCCCATCAGGAGTCGGCGTCAGTAGTCAGCCGGCACGAGATCACGGCGATGCGGCGGCAGTGTGCGAGGGTGCGCCGTGTGAGTGCCGCTCGGCGTCAGTGAGATAGATGGCTGCGGGCTGAAAGGGGCGTTCTATAGCCATCGTATCAAATTTCACCGAGTAATTTCCGCATACGGAAGTGTGATGATGCGCAGACCAAATATGGAGAAAAAGAACCCCCACTTATTACAACGCGCCTACAGTACCGCGACTGTATGGAGGGCGTTTTTATTACGGATCGACGCGAAAGGAACCGCGTTGATTGGCCGTTTGTGTTGATATTGCCGGTTTTGTGGAGAAGCGAATTCTGTGTGTCACTGTTCCACTGTTCTGTTTGTCGACGAATCGTGTACTGTCTGTCATTACTTTGCCACAGAATAGGCATACGTTTGTGCTCTTATTGTAAACAGGTCCATAAAAAAGAATGCCGGGGTATTTATGAAAAGCACATTTTTCGAATTGTGTGTTTGTGTGTGTTTGTTGATGTGGAGCTCGGCATTTTTTGATCCCCGTTAGCAATCGCATTGCATGCCCAAACATTCGCACTTCGACGTCGGCTCGTGCCTGTTTGCTGCGCGGGTACGTGGCTTTATGAAGCGCAGCTGTTGGAGCACACTCACAGCCCTTCTCTTGGATGAGATTCGGTGATTTGAAGCAAATTCGTGGGCAGTTGCGTCCAGCAGGAGGCGCCGAAAATGCTGACCGACCCGCAGCGCCAAACGGTTGAGTCTGCAGCGGGCATCGGCCAAGCGAGCGCCGCGCGCAAATCAAAGTCTCCACAGCCAGCGGCAGGCACGCGTATCCCCGGTGCGCTCCCGCCAGTCATTGAACGCCCTGAGAAGGCGCACCCCCCGACGGCGTCGCCGGCCTCTGGCAGCCCAACAGCGTCCCCGGCTACATCGTCAGGCGGCGCAGCTCCTGTCGCAGCTCCCTCTTCATCGTTGGTGTCATCGGTGGTGGGTGCGGGTGTACCGGCCAATGCATTGGCGGGTCAGAAGGAGAGCGGATCTGCCCCATCATCAGCGGCACGCCGGAAGGACAGCACATCATCGGCCTCGCGCACGCCAACCGTGCAAATGATTGGGAATTACCGTCTTGAAAAGACTATTGGCAAAGGAAACTTCGCCAAAGTCAAGCTTGCAAAGCATGTTCTGACTGGAGAAGAGGTTGGTTGCGCGCGGAACATCGGTCACGTTTCGGATTTAGTCGCAGGCGTGTTCAAAATGGCCGAGTAGCTAATCTTCTTCATGTTCAAACCTGCTGGAAAGGGCAGAGCAGCCGCTTACTTTGTAGTTTGGATGGTTTGTGTTTTGTGCTGTCATGAACTGTCAGGTTGCCGTCAAGATCATCGAAAAGGCCGAGCTGAACGAGGCGAGCCTCGCAAAGCTGTTCCGCGAGGTGCGCATCATGAAGCTCATGGACCACCCAAACATAATCAAGCTATACGAGGTCATTGACACGCCCGCGCGTCTCTATCTTGTCCTCGAGTATGCCGCTGGTGGCGAGGTTTTCGACTTTCTTGTTGCACATGGCAAAATGAAAGAGAAGGAGGCGCGCTCGAAGTTCAGGCAAATTGTGTCGGCGGTGCAGTACTGCCACGCAAAGCACGTGATACACCGCGACCTGAAGGTGAGTTATGCGTTTTGTGTCCGTTGAAAGGCAGTTACGGTGGCATTGGGAACTTTGTGATACGCCTGAGTCTGTTGTGAATGTCACTGGTCAACTTCATTCCACGTCGTGGTGTTCGTTGGTGTGCGATCATCTGCAGGCTGAGAATCTTCTACTGGACGCCGACTTCAACATCAAGATCGCTGATTTTGGCTTCAGTAACATGTACACTCCCGGCAACAAGCTGGACACATTCTGCGGTAGTCCGCCTTATGCCGCGCCGGAACTGTTCCAGGGCAAGAAGTACGACGGGCCTGAGGTTGACGTGTGGTCTCTGGGTGTCATTCTCTACACCCTCGTCAGTGGATCGCTCCCGTTTGACGGACAAAATCTCAAGGAGCTCAGGGAGCGCGTGCTTCGCGGGAAGTACAGGATCCCTTTCTATATGTCCACAGGTGCGTCTCGTCACGTTGCGTTGTGTCACGCTAGTACTGTTTTCCAAGTGCCATAATCCTGCGTACCGGCTCTTTGACCATTCTTAACTATAGCTCTCTCTATATATGTATGTATGTATTTATCTTATTATATACGTACATATATCCTCTCTCTCTCGTTCGCTTGTCGCTTTGGAATCGACTGTCTTATGCCAAAGGCGTTTTTTGAGTACTGAATCTCTCTCTCTTGTGGGGACTCCATGGGCACAGCGCCTAAGACAATGACTTGAATCCTGAATCTCTACCTCTTTTGCTTACGCAACTGGGTTCCATGACGCACCCTAGAGCTTAGATTTGAATGATGCCATCTGCTTAAATTCGCTTTCCACGACTTCAACTCACAATGCATACAGAGTGCGAACAGCTTCTCAAGAAATTCTTGCAACTGACGCCCGCGCGGCGTGCAACGCTCGAGCAGGTCATGGACGAGCCGTGGATGAATGAGGGATATGATGCGCAAAACCACCTACGCCCCCACGTGTCACCGGACGCCAACCTCGACGACGACGAGCGAATCCGCATCATGGAGCGCATAGGGTTTTCGCGGGAAGAGATCAAGCGATCGCTGCGGGAGGGATCATATGATACCGCGGCGGCAACATACCACCTGCTCGGGCGCAAGTCTGTTGCCGACCGCCGCGCCATTGCAGATGTATCGGGGCCCCCTAGCGCCATTCCCGCCATGACGGCATCTGCCAGCGAAAGCTTCTCGAACAGCCGTCCAAACTCTGCACGCTCCGGGATGACAGCGGCCCACCCGCAGCAGCCTGTGCGTCGCACGTCGCAGGGGCAGGTGCCGGTGCAAGGCCCTGCTGTTGCTGGGAGCACTGGGGCTGCGGGGGCTGCGGCGTCGGGTGGAGAACGGCCCGTCGCCCCCCCATCGGACAGGGATCGGCGAGTGCATCGCCGTCGCCACACTGTGGGCGCCAAGGAACCTCCCGAGAAGGACGACAAGGACGTGGCCCCTGCTCCGCCCCCGCGCACTGACGTACCGAAGCTGCGAAAACGCAACTCGTTTGGCACGGAGCCCGCGGGTGCGGAGCCCACGCCGTCCGCAAGCATGGGAAGCAGCGGCAGTGGAACTGCGGCGCGCTCCTCGCTCGAATCGAAGAGCACGCCGTCCCGTCCGTCGTCTACCGGGCCGCGGCTTGCTGCGTCCGCATCGGCGGCACGGCACGACGAAGACCACGGTGGCGAAGAAGGCGATGCAGATATGGTTGGGCCGACGACAGTGCACACTCGCGATCGGGAGCGTCGCGGGCGATCTCGCCGGCAGACATTCCACGGCGATGTCAAGGTGCCGCTGTTGTCGCAACTCAAAGCCCGCTTCACTCGCAACAATTCTCGCTCTGAAGAAAAGACGAAGCCACGGTCCCTTCGCTTCACGTTCAGCATGCAAACAACTTCTGCCAAACCAGCCGAGGACATCATCGAGGAGATCAAGCGAGTGCTCGGCGAGAATAACGTCGCATTTGTGCACCCGGAGCCGTATCTGGTCGAGTGCCACCTGGACGATGTGCAGTGGGAAATGGAAGTGTGCAAGCTGCCGCGCCTCTCTTTAAATGGTGTCAGGCTGAAGCGCATATCAGGCAACTCTTTGTCGTACAAGAATATCTGCACTAAGATCATCTCGGAGATTAAGCTCTGAAATCATTGGGTGGATTGCGTTTGTGCCGTTGGTGATTGTCGTGAAGTGTGGGTGTTTTTTATATGTACAGCAGCGTGTACCGCGTGCGTGTCGCCTACAATAACTGATACAAATCGTTTGAACACATTGACGGATGTTAGTGTCATGGAGAGTGAGGCAGAGCGGCGGTCTTCTTTAAAGGGAAGCACAGAGTCGGTCAGACAAGCATGCCCATTGGGGAGCCGCCCCTGTCGTCCATGTGGTCCAATGGGTGCATGTGCCCATGCGGATCCATTTCACGCGTAAATAGCTCCGGGTCTTGAAGCTGTGGTTCCAGATGCAACAGGTCAAAATACGCGCCGATTTCTGTAAGTGAAGAAGTGAGGAGAATCATAAGACAGTCGAGCGACAGTAAACTGTCAAGGAATACACTGGATGGCACAAGAGGGACGTGCGATACACGATAGATGTGGCGCGTGCAAATAAGATCCCAGGTGTGTGTGTGTGTGGTTCATACAGGGGGGCTGGTAACTGTGGTGGAGTTTGCTGCGGTTGTGTGATGTGTGTTGGATACGGGCAAGGCGCTCGACGGCAACTTGGTCCTTATGCGCTGCATTGCGCTCTCCCGCAAGATAGTATCGCGACCACTTCTCCTCCGTCACCTGCGGCATCATCATCTCGATCGCGTTGCCAAAATCGTCGGCGGAGAGCCATCCGCGGCTGAGGAAGTCGTGCTTTTGCAGCGCCGACACAAAGTGCTTGAATCGCGGTTCGGTGCCCCGCAGCATCATGTGCTGGACATATTCGTACATGGCTTGGGTGGAGATCTTGTTCTCGCTCCATGCAACATACTCGAGTGTCAGCTGCTCAAGCTCCTCGGCCTGCGCCAAAAACAACAATGTAGCACAGGACAACAGGAGCGGAGTCAGCCGGGAATGCGACGGGAATCGATGGCACATCTCGAGACATGTCACCTGCCCGTGACTGGCTGGGCAATACTCACCACCAGCTGCGGATAGACAATGCGAGCAAAGCGAATGTAGTCTTTGGGATGGTCTGGCACAAAGGCCAAGACAAACTTGTGCATGAGATTGAGATATTTCCAGCACACCGCGTCCATCTTTCCACACAATTGAAGCGCAAATAACCCCACAAACTGTGTGCAGTGGGACGGGCAATGGCGACCATTGCGTCAGCAGAAAGCGCACGAGAGAGCAGTCGAGCGAAAAACACACACATTTCAACAAGTCGACTTCCAATTGCAGTTTCGAAGGAATGCGCTCAAATATATACGCGCGCGCGCGTTTACACGAGCACACACACACCACACACACACATATATATGCATACAAATACATACGTGCGCACACATGTATGTATATGCGGCATGTAAATGAACAATTCAAAATCCCCAGCCTCCCTTTCCCCCTTCCTCATCCACCTTGTTGTCGGCGCAGTACATTTCGATGGCCTTCAGGATGTCGTAGGCGACAATGTCCACAATTTCCTTGACAACGTAGCGCTTCTCCAATAGAACATAAAAGTGTTCCTCAAAAGTCGGCGGGACCTGCAGAGCGACTGACGATTGCGATTCGTACCACTGCAAATACGTGTAGAAGTCAGACACAAATGCAACCAGCCGTTTCTCGCCCAGAACACGGGGCCGTTCCCTCTCCGGTGCGCTGCGGCGCCTGTATACTTCCCAAAGGCGCACAAGCCCGTCGCCCAGATATTCGGAAGCTGCGCTGATAGTGGGATTGGACACTGCACTCAGTGGCCCCCCCTGAGTCGAGCCAGACAAATATATGCGCGCGTATTAGTAGCATTCTCAGTAGATTTGTGAGGCCGAGCGACAAATCAATCCAAACAAGAAGAAAAGGAGCACAGAGCATGCCGCAACACCATCGCACCTTTGCAGGCGTGCCAAGGGCCTGCACAACGGGCCTCGGCGGGGTCGGCTGGACGTCCGGCCTGCACAGTTTGATATGCGTGCAGTTGCGCGGGAGCTGCACGTCTTTCTCCTTCAGAATTTTGTGGGTACATATTACCGTCTGCGCGGGGCAACCAATGGGGGCATTCGATCAGACCAACGGGCAATGATCGATTCACGTCGGCATGCAGCCACCATCAGGAAACCAAAGAAAACAATGCCGAGGAAGCATATGCTACAGCGACACACACCCGATCGTCGCATCCTCGGCACATTGCAGCGTCCTTGAGGGCGTAGAAGTTGCGCCCATTGTCCGTGGACGTGTAGATCTGCGTTTGATGGGCATATGGCGATGAGAATAGCTCCACCAAATTTGAGTGTGCGAAACAAGAGCGCCGAGCTGAGCCACCGCTTCCTCTCACCATAAGAGCATACTTGCTCGATAGCTTCTCGCGCGGCACAAAGTTGTACTTTCCGCTGCTGTTATCCTCGGCCTCCAGCTCGTCAGCCAATTCCCGCAGTGCCGACCGCCGTTCGCGAAGCAGCCGAATCTCGTTTGCGAGCGCGGACATGTTTGAACGAAAATATGTCTGCAGGCTCTCCATCTGCAAGTCCAGGTTAACGCCGTTTCAGATGACATATCTAAAACATTGTCACTTACCTACATAGACACAGAAAATAAGTAATGGCCAGCAACACCGTTTCCTTCATCGACTCGACAAGCAAATATCAACGGCGACCAAGTTACAGCATGCAATTATGCCAAACAAACCTTCCGCTCTGCCTCCTCGCTTCCATTCGCAAGCCCCTGCCGCTCAATCGATGATTCAAACTCGGTAATCTCTGCGTTTTGGAGCTCCAGCAACTGCTCTTCCAGTTTCTCTGCCTCGGATAGATCGTTGCGGGCCACGACCTGGTCAAACAACACGTCAAAAGAATATCAGGAGCCACCGATAACACCAAAGAAGACAAACATTCGCAAAAACAGGCACATGTGTCGTGGTCAGCAGACAGGCTACGCACACACAGAGCACAAGCCTCACCAATGGTTCTGTGTTGGATCGCGATGTCAGCTGGAGAATGTCATCGTTGAAGTCTTTCGGCGCCAAAAGAAAAAAGAAGATAAAGTATGAATACAGTGCATTTTGCAAACTGTTCTGCCTGAGTGTTGCAAGTGTATGACCTCACCTTGGCGCTGCAGCGCGTCATATGTCTGCCGATAGCTCTCCATGTCCTCTGTCTTTGCGCGCACGTCTCTCAATTCAGACTGCAACAGACGCAAAATGAAATGACGCCGATCTCAGGGATCAGCCGTGCGCACATACCGACGGGCGCACTGCTACGGACAGAACAGATTCAAGCTGAATGCTCTTGCCCATACATCGCCACAGACCACAGAGTAAGAGAGCGCGCGCGTACAGAAAGCCAATTCGAAGGCACACTCAAGCAGGGGGCATCCGACGCCATCATCCAACAGCGCACTATACCATCAGCGAGTACAGCTGGTCCTGAAGGCGTGCAGTCTCACGCCGGTGTTTCTCGTTCGCTTCTTCCGCAGACTCCGATGCAGCCTCGAGTGCAGCGCCCTGCTGAGACAGCTCCGCCTGAAGTGACGCAATTGTTGCCACTAGGCGCTCGGAGCTTTCTCTACACAAGCAAAATAGTGGAGCAATAACTGAGAAAGGCAGCCAACTACACAATCTAACAAAAATTGATACCACAATTGTTGAATGCATAACGCATTAGTAATTCAACAATATCGGAGACAAGAAATTTAACGAGCTGCTTGTCACGCGATGGAGCACAGGGCGCAAAACACAACAACCCACTGCAGAATGGCATTCTCCTCGAGTGCCTGCCCGAGTTCCCTCTCGCGGGCGCTAAGTCGCTCCTTGATTGCGTTGATTTCGCGTTGCAGGGCAAGTGCGCTCTCGTTCCTGCGACGGCACCCGGTACCAAATGTGCGGCAAATACACAGACGCTTCAGTGGGTGAACTCTGTCTCGTGTCCATATCTGTGGAACAATCCATGTCGCATGCAGCAGGACAAGCAAAAGGATGCGGCACACACGCTGAATAGTACACAGAGGGGAACGAGCAGCTGGGAGCATACCTTTCTTCGTTCAATCGGTGGACAAGCACAAAATAGGGAATGCGCTCGAACAGCGGCGCAGTTTTGGCTGAAGTAAACTCCCGGCTATATACGGCATTCTGCATCTCATCACGCAGCATTGACATAAGGCGCTTGAAAGCGCCAAAGTATGGCAATAACTCTCCTGCAGAATGGAACAACACAAAGATTCATTCACGCGAATATCAATGGGCTATATCTTGAATACCCGCCGACGATTCAGTGCACAAGAGTGACTGGCACCATGTGGAAAGCTAATGTTCTTACCTAGGATAGCAAAGCACGTCGCGACACTTTCGACTGATGGACTGCGCTCCTTGTCAATACTCTCAAGAAGCCGCACTTCGTACTTAAGCGCTGCAAATGAAGGAAGATGTCATGCGTCAGCGCAAATGCTTCACCAATCCGACATTGCAGCTGCGCAAAGCGTCTCCTGTTTGCAGTGCGAATGGGCAATATGCACCTTGCGACCGCTTGAAGGACTTATCCGACGATGTGCCCCCCTGAGTTGACGCCGCATCTTCCGTCGGTGGGGCCGTAACCCGTCTGTCAAGCAAGTATATGCACATGAATTAAGAATTGCAAGAGAAATACTGACTCTTCACGGTGGGAGCGGCGCATACATCACTCACCGTTCCACCGATCTATCCATATAGCCTTCACCAATCAACACAAAGGATCAAGCAGTCACTATGTCGCATCTTTGAGCTGCGGGGGGGCGACTGTGGCTGCTGGCATGCTTATTTGTGCTGTTGTCTGTTGCCGCATGTCTCGGATGCGACCGACTGCCGACAGACTCTGAAGCCTCAGTTCGGAGTCTGTCTGAGCGCCCCGTTGCCATGGCCCAATTTCCGATCCCGCCAAAAATTCGAAAAACTGTGGCCCCTGATCACGTGATGCCGTCGCACAGACTGCTCAGCCCCGTAGACGCCCAGTTACTCAGAGGGATGTCACATTTGTGAACTGCGTCAGAGGCATCCACATCATGAAAACAAGAGCAAATGACAACCTTTTGTTTCATCGTGTGATATTTTGGAGCACAACTTTTGCACATTCGATTCAGTGTTCCGGGACGAGATCGACTAAAGCGCCGCGGCGATCAGCAGCACGGCCTGATCCACTTCATCAACTTCCGGGAGCCCCAGTAAATACATTCGAATGGATGCCATATTGAAACAGATTACTGCCATTGAGCAAGGTATTGCCGAAATTCCACTGACCGGTCTGTGTAGAATCGCTTTTCGGCTGAGCAGTTACGCGGCGGTATGGCGATTCACTCAATCAGTACTGTTATTGTTTACTCTGGCGCTGCAGAGAAATTCTCTCTTGCGAGCCAACTGCAACTGGAGCAAAAGGCACATGAAGGTGACAGGCATTTTAAGAAGCCGGAAGTCAAAGCGTCTGGCTTACAATAGTAATACTGTATCATGCCTTTATCTGTACATAACTGAACTAAAACATATTCATTAGTCTCCCGCCAAAAGATTGCGCAGGCACAGGAAGATATCGTCACGTGTGCCGATCACATTGCCAAAGAGGAAGAGCGGATTGAAGAGCTGTCCCGCGACCTTGCGAATAGGCGGCAGAGCATGGAGGGGTAAGCAGTTGGGCCGTTGGATAGCGCCGTCCCATTTGCCGCCGTATTCAGTGTTGTTACGCTCAACCGCTTCGTATTCGGTCACTAATGGCGCAGACTGAGCCGCATCCGAGATATTCTAATTCATCACGCGACCGTCATTAATAACAAAATGACGAGCCTCCAGTCTGACTTTGAAACAACTAAGTATGCAATATGCCGAGTCGAAGTGGATCTCGCCGAGCCGAAGTGGATCTCCGTCTCATTAGTTCTTCTTGTTATATTAGCACTTCTAACTGGCCGGCATTTCCTTATTCAGAGATCGTATCCAAACGTTCGAAAAGGGCCTCGACGGAATTATCTGTGCACGCATCTGAGACTCGGGGCAGTTAGGATTACTCCTGCCGTAGTGGTGCGCCGGAATCGGGGCACACGGAATACGTCTTCTTTTGCGGGCCGACTGGGGCTCGGCTGTGCTCGCAAATGTACATCCCAAACCGACAGTCTGACGCCACTTCAGTAATTTTGAGCACGTGTGGATTATAAGCGCAAGCATGTTGCTGAACGGCAGAAGGGGAATCGCTGCCGCATGCCTGACTTCATTTGCCGCGGGAATTCACCAGCGCATGAGACACTGTGCATCAGTGCATCAGTGGATCAGTTGTCTGGCACCAATTCAGCCGGCCAATCACAACCTGCCAACGCATCGACCCCGCCGCAGAGATGGGCGTACTAAATTCAACTGGGGGTCATAATTTGGCCACAAAGTGCACCCATATTCAAATTGGCGTCACCTTTGCCCGTGTGTCCACTTGCGTGTCTGTGGGTGGCCGACTCTCCCACTTGTGATCACACTTTCCAAATCTGCATCACCGTAGAATCTGATGCACTCAAATCACGCTATTTGTTCACGACCGCGATACTTATGTCACGAATAATAAGCAAGGACGTAGGAGGCTTAAGATAGATGTACGAGGTGCATCCACTTGATACATTGTTGCTGTTGAGCTGGCGCAAAGCACGCAGCTTAGCCTCCATTTCAACGGTCAGAACATGATGGGGTGTGCGACACCCGGCCACCTTCGCTGCCTTTTGGCTGTGTCGCTGTGTGCTGTGCTTCTTTGCGCGCTTGCGTCTCCCTGCGTGGCGGGCATCCGCGAGGAAACTGAGCAGTGCTTCTGCAAGGTCTGTGGATGTCGCGTGTGTCCATTTATGTCCATCCCAAGCGCTGCTGTTGAGGGCACACAACACCGTTTTTTACAGGTAATATTGATCTTTTGTCCACGAAATTGCTCAATTCTCTGTCCGATATACAATGCAGCTCAACGGCATTGTGGAAGACTGCTGCTGCGATGTCGAAGCAGTGAACGACCTGAACAACAATCAAGTGTATCCGCTTGTCCGTCAACTCGTCAATTCAACATTCTTCCGATTTTACAAGGTTTGTATGTGCGTGGCTGTTAGTCACGTGGTCACTGTCTCTTGTAGAGTAGAAGCAGTTTGCTAACCCAATTCGTTGTATATTCTTAGGTCAACTTGAACCGAGGCTGCCCCTTTTGGTCAAGCGACGGGCGATGCATGAACAAGGATTGCACGGTCTTTGCCTGTGATGAGGTACGCATTTGTTGCGTGAAATGCGTTTGGGTTGATGCGCCACTGTGAGCGCTCCGTGGCATTAGAAACAGCTTGAATACTCGCTCTTGACTCTATGTGAAAACGCGTCACATTGGTACCCAGGCTGATCTTCCTCCGGGTATTCGAGCGACCCTGAAGGTATGGACGAGCATAGTGTCTGTATTTATTGTTCCTGTTTGTTGCGCAAGGGGCAGCTTTGTGTGTTGGCATGCATGTGGAACACTTGCCTTCTGACCGGCTGTGTTGGCCTTTTACCACTCTGAATGTTACACTTGCCTTACGCTCTCGAGTGCAGACTGTCTCTTCGTCGCCTGCGCCTGCGTCAGCCCCGGCGTGCAGCCCATCGCCCGTCAATCCCCTCGACGAGGTCAATGCGACGCTCAGTGAGGGCGACCGCGAGAGCATCGAATCATGGACCGCACACGACGAGCTTGCCAACCCATTCTGTGACGTGGGCGACGACAATTCGGCGGACTCGGAGTATGCGAATCTCCTGCTGAACCCGGAGCGGTTCACAGGGTACGATGGCGTGGGCGCAGCGCGGATATGGGACAGTATTTATCGCGAGAATTGCTTCATGTCGCAACCAGAAACAACTACGACCGCGGCGTCCTCTCCTTTTTCGCTCGTTCCCGACGGCGAGTGCCTGGAAAAACGCGTGTTTTATCGGCTCCTGTCTGGGCTGCATGCGTCGATATCGGTGCACATATGCCACAATTTTTTGGATCGATGGACGGGCACGTGGGGTCCGAATCCCCGCGAGTTTGCGCGCCGCTTCAGCCCCGCGACAACCAATGGCGAGGGACCAAAGCGCCTGAAGAACATCTACTTTGCCTATCTGTTGGTGCTGCGCGCCGTGACGAAGGCGGCCGACATTTGGGAGCAGCACTCATTCTTCACGGGGGACGATGCGTCGGACGCGCTGGCGCAGAGCATTGTTCGTGAGCTGTCGTTCAAGGGACGCGCGTGTCCCAGCACGTTTGACGAGCGCATCATGTTTGCCGGCGCAGACGCCACCGTGTTGCGTGAGCAATTCAAGGACAAATTCCGCAACATCAGCCGCATTATGGACTGCGTGGGCTGCGACAAGTGCCGGTTGTGGGGCAAGCTGCAGGTGCATGGATTGGGTGTCGCGCTGCACATTCTCTTTTCCTCTCCCGCGGATAAGCCGGCGGGCAGCGAAGCGCCGGCACGGCAGACGCGCCTCGCCCTCGCGCGCAACGACATTGTTGCATTGTTTAATGTGCTTGGGCGCCTCTCGTCCAGTGTGCGCGCACTTCACGAGTTCCGAACTCTCGAGGTATGGTTATGATTTTTCCTTTAGATTTTCTGCTTAGACTCCCTGGTGCGCGATGGTGTTGTTTGAAAGACGGGAAATGGGTTCGATTACGAATCAGTGTTTATGCCTTGACTGGGGCGTGGTCTGTAAATCTTAATTCCGTCCGACAAATGTCTGACACCTCTCATCCTTGTGTGGTTGTCCGCACTCAGGATTCCCCGTTTTGGGATCGGGATAATCAGAGAGAAAGCATACCGTTTTGGTCTGGCGGTGCGCCACGTGCGCCCTGAATCACCGCCAAGCAGGAGTCCCGTCGGTCCCTGACAGTACTAGTCAAAGTGCACTCGATTTGCGGCGTGCGTGCGGCGCGTTTGGTTATGTTCGCTGGTCTTATCTGGGTTCATGAACTAAAATTCGATGAATTCTGGACAGATATAGCATACAACATTCCTGCTGGAGAGTGCCTCAGGAAATCGGATGTGAGAATGTATTTCAGGCACTGAGTGTGTATGTGTGTGAAGGAGGGTGTTTACATCTACATTGTATCATGGAGACGTTATGACAAGAGGGGAATCCGTTTTACATACACGCTCGAGATTCTGATGCGATGAAGTGGACCATGGACCATCATACCATTGGTCTCCATAATCGAGAGGGTCCATAATGGCCTGCCCCGCTGATTTATTTTGATAACGCACGCCCACACACGCAAACTCTCGCGGTCCATTTACAATCCACGGCCCGCGCCAAAACGCTCCATTCGCCGCTGTCGCACTCCCTCCACATCCGGAACATCTTCGTTGTCGGCGCGGGTGCCCTCCGCACCGTGCACAGGGGCATCACGTGGCTCCGATAGTCCGCTCCCAGACGCGTCGGTGGTCGGGACATGCGGCGTTGCAATCGGCACGGGAGGCGGGGGCAATGACGCAATCAGGCTTTCGTACTGTGCATAGCGGGCAATGATGCCGCTCACGTGAGACTGCATTTCCCGGAGAAATTTGATGCGCCTGGCCAGATGCTCGCGCTCCCGTCCCTCCATGGCGCGCAGCTCATCCTCCCCAAGCTCCTCAAGCGGCTGCAGCGGCGCCAGGTGCTCGGCTGCAATCGCAAAGACACACGTGGTACACATTCACCGTAAATTAAATGTGTGCGAGGTTTTCTAGTGTGTGCAGACACTTTGAGGGATGGGGAGCTTATGCGCTGAAACAGAGAGTGCAGGGATGTACAGATGTACACCAACCGTTCATCGGCGGCAAGAAAGAAAACGGTAGGAATGGCGGCGGAAATCCGACAAACGGAGGGGCCACCGGAGTGCCATCTGCACCCGATTAGGGAGGGGCGGCGTGCACACAATAAGAATATGATGAATATTGTGCGTGGTTACTAGGCCAAGCGAATCGCGCACAACAGTGATTAGTTCAACGCGAATCCACGCCCGCAGGTGGCCACTTGCCTTGCATAGCCAGCGGGGGCGGAAAGGGCACGCCCATTCCCGGAGGCAGCGTCCATTGAACAGAAGGCACACCGCCCAATGCGGCAGCCGAGGGCACCTGAACGCCAGCGCCCGCATTCGATCCCGCATTCGTCCCCACGGCCGGCGTCGCATTTGCTGCTGCGTTCGCGCCGACGGAGGGTGTAGCACGCGCTGTATTTCATATGAAGTGGTTGGTGAAACAGAGTGAGCGGAGCAAAAATATGTATGACTGCTGTGAGGCGAGGATGGAAGGAGGCATCACTATCCAACTCAGTATAAGCCGACAGACGGAACAGGAATCGGAACGGAGTAGTGGTGGTGCATTCACACTTTCACACACACATAAGCACACACGCACACACGCACACACGCAAGACAATATATATATATATATATATATATATACCTGCATCCTGGATGACCGGTGCGCGGCACGTGGGGCATGTCTGCTGTCGTTCCAGCCACGAGCGCAGGCAATGCAGGTGGAAGACATGGCCACAGGGAAGCCGCTTGGCTGATGTCATCTCCTCCCGGCAGATAATGCACGTGTTGTCCACAGACGCAAGCTCCTCGCGTGTCGCATCGGGATACCTGAGGGGTATGGCACGAATTGAGCATTTACAGGTCGGCTGAAGCCACAGTGAACGTTATGTGAGTGCAAGCTTTACCTCTGGTTCATGTTCGCCGTGGCGCGACGGTACTGGAAAAAGTCGTTAACGCGCTTAACAAACGAGCGGAATGTCATGTAGAGGTCGCGCACAATGTGCAACGGCATGCCATAGTACTTGTATACAATCGCAAAGAAGAGGACGTAGACGATGAGGCGCACAAAGTCTGGTGGCAGTGCAGAGAGCAGCGAAGCAGGACAAAAAAGCGCACAATGTCATCACGAGTGCATTTGATTCCGGTCGTGCGTTTGACAGTAGATGGACATTGTCGGTTTTCTTGGAGAACCCAATTCACACACCAACTCACACACCAAACAACACACGCATTAGTCCACAGCATTCAGCGACCCATGGGGTTTACGTACCCATTGTCAATTCCAGATAGAAGACGTAGGTGGACTTGTTGTCCCAGGGGTGTTCGCTCTGGAGGTCGATGGTGTGCATGATGAACTTGAAGAAGGTGGTGACGAGCATTGTGCTCAGCACAATAAACTGGTGTTGAGGCAGAAGCGGCACAACATGTCAGCTGAGCTGCCATAGCGACGCAATTATGCAGCACAGACACTCCCGCAGACAACAACACGCCATGACGCCGGTGCAAATGGCAAGATTTGTGCCCACCTCAAACCCAAAGAGCAGCTGCATCGAAGGCCCTTTGACAAGGGAGTATGTGACGGCGTGGTATACAAACCACGCATCCAGGACGGCAAGGACGGTGATCACCGCAACTGTGCGGGAATAAAACAGCCACGACACGCCTGGGCTCTGTTCCATCTGCACATCCCGGGCAAGAAAACGGCAGCAAGACGGTAAGGTCAGCGCGGTTAAGAAGATGGTAATCCCAGTTAATGTACGGATATATACACAAGCAACACATATGATGCGCACAGACCATGCATACATACATACAGACACACAGACACACAGAAACACAGACACACAGACACAATAACACATACACACATCACATATGACTAAGAAGAGAGGAACTTAGAGAGGAATGGGCGTTCGTAGTAAACCAGGGCACCCGCGCCCAGACTCACAAAGTCAACACGGTCTTGGGCAAGCCAATGAAATATCTTGAGAAACAAAAGTACGGTGAAAAAGACGACAAAGTTCGAGTTGAACTCGTCGCGGAAGATGGACATGGCGAGACAGGTCTCCGTCACGGCATACCATGACCGCTCATACAAGTGCTGCGGAATGTGGATTTGGATGCGCTATGATGAATACATGCGAAACGGTGGTATGTGATGTGCTATTGATGGCAGATCATGCGCACGTGTGAATCGACGTTACACGGCACTAACTCTCGCGCACGTATAGAGGGAGATTGTTCAAAAGAGACAGACGGTCACATGCAACAGCCGCAACAACCCACCTCGACCTCAATGGCGCGCAGTTGGCCAAAAAACAGGCGCTGCATGATCTTGCCAAAGAGAACGACAAGCACAAGGGCCATGTTGTACATGACCTGCGGCAAGCGGGGATGCCAGGTCAGTGGCAGTGGCAGTGGCAGTGTGAGTGGTCGGTGGAGTGAGGTGCCGCAGCGATGCGCAGGCATACGCAAAAGCAGAAGTGCTGATTCGGACTTCATATGCGGGCGACTCATAAGACAACAAATGCGACGCACTGCATGAGACAGCCTGTGGACGCACCATCATGCTGCCACTCGACCGCGTAATTTGGACAACCGTCGGATAAAACTGCTCCTTCTGAACATATGTGTGCGCGACGACAAGCGCCGTCAGCGCCGAACTTAGGCCCACATACGCGAGATTCATTTTTAGGCTGCCTTGCGTGCAAAGAGCAAAGGCGACGGTGGAATGGGACTCGACCAATACGAAGGGAGTAGTGGCGACAAGCGGCAAATGGCACTCTGTGGACCACAGCGGAGGCGCCACAAGGCTGCAAACAGAATCAAATATCTTGTCCTCAGCTCAACAAAGCGGGAACAGATGAGTTTAAACACGCGAGCTGCACTCGAATGGCTCTCCAGAAAGTGTGTCGCGCGAGGTTGATTCCTTTTGCTTGTGAACACGGTGTTCGGTAGTGCTGCTGACGTGTGCAGTCACCGACTCTTCTGTCACTCTGTGCGTCTTCATTTTCGTGAATCATCAGACTGACATCACGTGATGACTATAATTGTTGCGAGATTGCGGTTACTCTTGTTTGGCAACACCAACTTGAAGGGCTGACTGACAGGCAGCCGGTGAGTAAACTGGCCGGCAGTTAGTTGGCCCACATTCAGACCACACACAGCGTTGATTTCATTTGCACGACGCAAACAGGCCAAGGGGCTGGACGGGCAAGGCACAATAAAAGAGCTATGCATCCCTCCGCCTGCCACGCCCCGACTGATCAGGCCCGGTGTTACGCCGCTTGGCGGGAGGTGCATCCGCCCCACCGCCACTTCCACTGCGCTGGCTGCCCCCGCGGCCCCTATTACCTCCATTGCCCCCACGCGGGCTAAATCCACGGCCACTGCTGCCCCCACGGCTGTCCCCGGATGTTCCACGCGCGCCACGCACGCCACGTGTGCCCTTGCCAGTCCTTTGCACGCCGCTGCCCGGACACAACAAGGAATACGATAAGCGCGTCAGTTTTGGCATTTTCCATTAACTTCACCGAAAAAAGGGCATTCGCAGTCTTCCATGTTCTCGACAGCAACAACAATAGAGTGAGCGAGAGAAAGCTCTCACCTGGAATTCCTCTTGCCCTTTTTCTTAGGGGCGCCACTGTCGTCGCTGTCGGCGCTTTCTTCACTGTCGCCGCTATCGTCACTGTGTTTACCACCGCCAAGATCCATTTCGCCCTCGACCTCATCCCCACTGCCGCTGTCATCGCCACTCTCCTCTATTGCGTCACTGTCGTCGTCACTTGCAATCGCGTCGTCATCGCGGCCCTTGCGCTTGCGGGGCGGGCGAAGGGGGCCGTCTGCGGGATATATGTCCTCGTCTTCCTCAGACGCAGCGGCCGCGCCATCTCCGTCAGGGGTGTCATCTCCGTCTGCCGCACTGCCGGCGTCACTGTCGCCATCACTGAGGGCATCGGCGCCGTCAGTACCGGAGCCCACATCATCTTCCATTTCGTCCTCCATTCCAATGCCTGCATCGGTTGTGCGTGTGCAAATGGGTCAGTGACAAACAAGGTGGTGCGCTGCACATGAGATTCAATACCTTCACATCACACCATAGTCACCGCCGCGCAAAGAGAACTCACATGCCAATTCCCGTCGTTTCGACCGTCGCTCAACTTCGACAAATTCTTCCGGGACCCACAACTCCTCATCAGATACATTCTTGGTGTCGCCATCCCCAGACTCCACTGAGAACATCGATGCACAACGACGGCAAGGAAGGCATAGGTCATGACAATGGAAAGCCATATGGCGTGTCCACGCACATGAGATTGCCAGACAGGCACAATAGGAGCCCACTCACACTTTGCAAGAAGTCTCTTGAAACGCTTCCCATTGACGTGTCGCTCCACCTCATCCGGTCGTCTGTTAATAACCCTCCGCGTCAGCTTGCAGAACAGAAGATTCCTGGTGGTGCGGGGACGGGGAGGGGGAGGGGGCGCGTGATGCAGATAGATGGCGGTTCAGAGTCTGACGCTACAGCAAACAACTCATGCAACCAGCAGTATCACAACGCAAAAACAACGCAGCGACGACTCACCCATCAGCCTTATGGGGCGCAATATGTGGGAGGTGTTTGTCGTAATCGTAAGCCGACTTTCCTTTGACGCGTACATACTTTGCAGACGCAAGATACGCGCTCACAACGTCAGCACGGGGAGGCATTTCGTGTTTTGTCAGCACGGCTTGTATCTGCATATCAGTGTGTTTGGTACTGATAAGGATTAGTGGCGTGAAAGGCAACACCCTGACGACTAAACAACCACCACATACATACACACACATATATACTACACACACACGCACACACGCACACGCACACATATATACACGCGCAACACACACACACACACACACGCGCTCTCCCGCTCTTGTGCGTCCATGGGCACAGCGCCTATGACAATGGGTTGACTCCTACATCTCTCTATATCTATCTCTTATATCCAAACTCTTCCGCAGAGTTCACAGAGGACGTACCCGACCAGATTCAAGCGTAATTAATTCGTCTTTGTGCGAGGACAGCAGCCGCTCCATTAGCGGCTCCATGGCTCCAGAGTATTGGATTTCAACTGCACGAAACGAAAGATCGAATGTTTGACCAAGGGACGACGTTTGCGAGTGTGCCCTTGCTGTATCTTGTCTTATTTTATGAATGCAGGTACAATCGTTTTGGTTTGAAACGCTGATTTCAGTCGCACTGCAAAAAGCATTAAAGAGTCAGATCAGCATTAGTAGTGGCTGGGCTTGCACGTGCTGGCGATCTCAGCAGTCACGTGCCTGCGCCAAAGTGGAACTGCTCAGTGAGAGTGTCAGTGAGTCAGGCGGCACGGAAGCACTCAGCCGTGGTGCGAGGTCACTCGTCACTGGCATTCCGTGCGTGAACTCATGAAGTTCCACCCAGAAATGCATTTCCCTTGGCGGTCTTTAATATGTTCAGGCAAGGGGATGGTTGTAGTATGTATGACACTTCTAGCCACTTGTAAATTGTGAGCAACTTCAATCGCCGGTGTGCAGTTCAACGCCAAGGAAAGACGAAGCCGACCAAAGGATCCCTCTTCTTTGCGCGTAATTTGACTGACAAAGATAGAGTGACAACCAAACACGACGTTTCCATAACGGCCTGCGTATGATGGAGCATCATGGCATTCTGAAGCGGGGGCCGAATGATCCACACCAGAAAATGTGCGTTGCTTTGCGTTTATGTGGTGGTTGCTTGTGATGCAAGTTGCGCAGTGTAGCAGTGTTATGCCCAAACACAGAACTTGCAGGAGTCACTGGAGCGATGCCTTGCACAGGAGGTCCATCACTGAGCTTATGCCTCACCTTTCTAAGCCCTGTTTTGCTGGCATCTCGCTCTCATTTGCAACTGCTCATGTATGCGTGGCAGTCTGAAATGGGACGAGGACAACCTGCAAAGGCACGAGGCCGCCGCAGGCGTAGAGTACGGCACAATGAAGATCGATGAGCCTAAGACGCCATACCAGGTGTATGAACCAGCGACGGATGTGGATATTCCGCTAGAGCTTGGAGGTGGGCGGTTCAATCACCCGCGCTACATCAACGTTCGCATGGTCACGGTCAACATAGTGGCAGACTGGTGTGTGTATGCGTTGGGAGTGCGAGTGCCAATACGCATGACGCACCGACCGCCTCAGACATGAATGGCTAAACGGCAACTACCTTGCACGCAGATCCGCTTCAACCGCGCTCGCGTGTCGGAAGTGTGGAGCACCTGGATGCCGAGGATATAGCGCAGCGACTGGGATCGTCGTCACGACAACGCAGAGGCACGTGGCAGATGTATCCACTTTTCGCACACTACACACTCTCTGCTCTGATATTCTTTATATTTCTGCAAACTTTGGTCAACATTCGCCATCTTCACAATCGCAGGTTGAATGCAGGCAATGCACTCACACCACTTTTGGCATCTCACTCACAACCGCTTCCCACATAACTGTGTTGCCCCACAACTACAGTGTCCGTCACATCAGACACAGACGACAGCGACGACAGCGACGGCGCACATGCCGAGGACGACGAGGACACAAAGCGCAAACATGCCGAGTTTGCAAAGCACCGCAAAGAACACTACAACATGCGGGCGGCACTGCTCAACAAGAACTTTGACGACGACGAAGACGATGCGGCTGCGTCCAAGGGCGAAGTCGACGACCTCGGCAGCCCCATGTCAGAGTGAGGGGCGCCGCCGTGGACACCGTATTGTGAGTGGAATGAAATGCCTGGCCAATCCCGCCCGCCGGCGATCATACGGCTGGGTCTGTCATACAATCACGAGCACTATCGCATACGCCTCCGGAATGCCCTGCTGAGTTGACGGGGATGTCCGCCAGTGTGTGCACGGTAGAGCACTCTGTGGACTCTCCTCCTCACAGTGTTTCAACTGAACCGACACGTTGGAAGTGAGGGGTTGCGTCAGATGATAGAAGAATGGCAACCAGTGTAAGCTTCGGTGCGAAGATCATGCACTCATATACATGTACATCATAGGTATAGGGCGGCGTTCGAGAATCGCGATGCATGCATTGCGGCAGGAAGAAACAGAACCCATGGGTTCATGTGGACTGGCAGGGACGACACGAAGGGAGTACAAACCGTAGTTTTGGCAGAAGCGGCGCAGCTCAGGCACTGCTTGCGCCGTCAGGACTGTTGGCGGGAACGATACTATGGCAAAGACGGGCTGTCTGGACGACGCCACAATTGTCTGCGGCGGTCGTGCATCAGCATTCAGCAAATCCATCCGCATATGGGAAAGTAGATGATGGGCATGCAATATTCTTCGGGGAGTGCGCACGCACGTAAGGATGTCGTGTGCTTTTGATAAGCACACGCTCCTTTCGCACACGGTACATAGTGCACACCACGGGCCACTGCAGCAGTCGGCCACATACCTTGGACATCGCAAATCCATCTCCCTCCGTCCCAAATGGCTCCCTGCCATACATTATATTGTCATAATACCTGCAATGGCGTAAATGTATAAACATACGTACGATGGGCCCCCCCGAAAAAAACCCCCAACTTCACACGAATTCAGACGGTCTGGCACCCAACACAACAGTGTGCGCGTTCAGGACCCACCTGTGTACGTCGAAATGCGCGCCATCAAAGTCGATGCCCCGCGTTACGGTAATGTCGTGGCCGTCGAACGCGTGAACAAGTTGGCTGCATCCGCGGTTCACGCGTGGTCATTAAAAGCGAAATACAAGCCATGTGCATATCACGTGTATAAATGCGAAATGCAGCGTAATGCGCTCGCGACCGTAGGTACCGCATCCACACTGCCGCGCGCGGGTAAGAACAGCCGCTCCACATGACACAAGCGACACGAGGCACTCACTCTATCTCGGCGGGTTCAACGTCAAAAGTGGAAGCAAGAACGCGTCCCTGCGCATCAAACACGGCGGCAATGGGCCACAGCCTCTCCCTGTCGCGGAGTGCGTCTCCCAGCCGCTCGATGGGATTCGGTTCCTGGGTGGGGGCGGCGCCATCCGCCGACAGCACGTGAGCGCCAGCAGTTGCTGTCCCTGCGCCCACACCGCTCGAGTGCACCGCGTCGTGGTGAGACATAGCAAAGAGTAAGCCCAGTGTGCTGCCCTCTCCTCCGCCAGTAAAATGCGTGAATCTCCTTCGATTTACGGAGAAGGATGTAACTACAATTCAGCTCAACGCCTGCCGTGACTTCCACGGACAGCCTGCTTATTGATGAACTTATGTATGACAATTAAGGTCAATACCAAGTGTTCTCATACATTTGTCAATACTAAGCTTAGTAGTTATAAATTAGCTTTGGTCGACTCAGATGGCTTTAATGATGCCAGTACAAGGACTGAGCTCAGTACCCTTGTGCCAGTGGTAGAATACAAAGTAAAGTGAGGCAAGCAGTGCGGCATCACCATGGATGCGCAGTTTCAAAAAGGGGGGGGGGGGGGGGGGGGGG
>CALSCR010002847.1:0-25162 GCA_943704495.1 Pigoraptor chileana | reverse complement strand
CACACACACACACACACACACACACACACACACACACACACACACACACACACACACACACACACACACACACACGGACAGCAATGTGGGCATGGATCGAGCGCACTTCCGTCTCGTCAACATGCTTATCACCGATTCGATCACATTCCTCATGCGGTCGACCGACTGCCACGAGTGTGCATTCCAAGTAGCGGCGAGCGATGTGCCGCCCCGCGGGACGGCGGAAGTGAATCTTCTGATCAATTTCCCTCTTGAGCTACGTTTTTCTAATCCCGACGGAGGAGATTATCCAAATGACACGTGAGTGGGGATGGGGTGCCTCCGTGATTGTGGGTCTCTGTGTGCACAGCGGCTTGTTGGTGTGGAGTGCGTGTCGTGTGTGTGTGCGTGTGCTTGGGACGTATCTATGTCGTGCCACTATGGCCTTCGCAGAGTCATCGGAGTCAAATGCATTTTGATGCATATTATAGTTGAGGCATTCACTGAAATGTCACCATTACTCACAGACGCACGTTCCCATTTTCTTGACGCACACATGCCCACAAACGCACACGCACACACACACACACACACACACACACAAACACAAACACATTTCCGGAACATCCAGGATGCGAGTGCATGCATCCGAACATGGAGTTTATTCAGTTTACATATTTGATAACTCACCGAAAACGAGTGCCATCATTTTTGAGGATGTGGAACCAAACAATCCATATATTGGTAAGCCACTACGTGTATGAGGATGTGGTGTGTGTGTATGTGCGTGTATGTGTATGCTTACTATATATACATGTGTGTGTCGATGTGGGTATGTGTATGTGTATGTGTATGTGTATGTGCATTTGCATTTGCATATGTATATGGACTACATGTTTGTGTCTATGTATTTCCTTGAAAGTGCGTGGGATTGCGACCTTGCATTTGCCTTCTCAGTTTGTCACAAGCTTCAATGTTGCACCACCAATTTTTATTTACCCCTTTTTTTTGCTTCATTACCATTAATCAACGTCTCTCTTCGTCGCCACATCCGCAGCATTGGCTGTGGCATTTGCAATCGCCATCGCTGTTACATTGTTTGCATTTGCGATTCCGCGCGTAATCAAACAATGGAGTGTCAGCCGCAGCGTTGTAAACAGTGTGCCCTTTTTTGCATCGAGCTCTTACGATTATGAAAAGCTGATCAACACTGACCTCGGCGTCCCGGACGACACATCTGCGTCCCGCCCACTCGGGGGCGAGCAGGAGGAGGAGAACGACGGGCGACTCCGCTCTCTTGACACGTTCCGCGGGTGCGTGCGTGTGTGCGTGTGTGCGTGTGTGCGTGTGTGCGTGTGTGCGTGTGCGTGTGTGCGTGTGCGTGTGTGTGTATGTGCGTGTGTATGTGTGTGTGTTTGTGCATGTGTATGTGTATGTGTGTGTTTGTGCGTGTGTATGTGTATGTGCGTGTGCGTATGTTTGTGAGTGTGTGTGGGATGGGTTGACACCACCTCATTGCGCATACTTGGAATCAGTCCTGGCGAGTGAGCATGGGTGAATGGATTCCGGCCTCATTTACCCCTCGTATTTTCTGTTAATTCCCAATTCAATGTCGTGTGCAGATTTTCGCTTGCCATTATGATCTTTGTCAATTACGGCGGCGGCGGATACTACTTTTTCCAGCACTCGACGTGGAATGGCCTCACCGTTGCAGACCTTGTTTTTCCATGGTGAGTTATGTTAATTCTTCGCCGTCTCTTCTCTCTATTAAGGGCACATGTACACTCTCCGCCAACCACACACACACACACACACACACTCACACACACACTCACACACACGGAATCGTACTCGCATGCACTGTCGCAGGTTTCTGTTCATGATGGGATGTTCTATGGCAATCTCTTTCGAGTCGATCCACCGCCGCGGGACGTCAACGCGCAAACTCATTCTCAAAATACTCCAACGATCTGCGACTCTGTTTGCACTTGGTCTCTTTCTCAACAACGGTGTGTGTTTGTGTTTGTGTGTTTGTGTGTTTGTGTTTGTGTGTGTGTGTGTTTGTGTGTGTGTGTGTGTTTGTGTGCTGTCCATCATGCATATCTTGTGGATTGCAAGGACACTACACCTGACACTTGCGTACAACACCTCTTTACTAATTCTTCCGGTGTCTGCTGCCACTGTGGGTCGCAGGACATGACCTCGGATACTGGCGCATTCCTGGTGTTCTCCAGCGATTCGGAGTATCGTACATGTTTGTCTCTCTCATCGTTCTGTTTGTGCCGATGGTCGACACGAGGGTACGTGGAATGCAACCTCTGACAGAGTGTTGGCAGGGAGGGAGGGAGAGATGTAGGATTCAAGTCAGTGTCATAGGCGCTGTGCCCATGGACTCCACAAAGGAGGGAGGGAGAGAGAGAGTGTGTGTGTGTTGGTGAGAGTTTGGGGGGAAGGGACAACCATACATACTGTGATGACAATGACAGTAGTGTTTGTTGACGTCGACCGATATTGGGGTGCTCAGTTTACCTAACACACACACACACGCACACTCACGTTTATTTATATACATGCATACACAGTTCGGTCCCTTTCAAGACATCACTGCACACGTGCTTCACTGGTTGGTGATTCTCATTCTAATCGCCGTCCACGTAATAGTAACGTTCCTACTGGACGTACCCGGATGTGGGCGCGGTTACCTCGGCGCAGGCGGTCTGGACATGGGTGGAGCGGTGAGTGACTAACGAAGCGCCATCGGGGATATATGTATATTGAATTAGCTTTTTCGAATCTTATCAAAGGGGATCTGTGTGCCAGCTGTACCGCGCGTTTGTAGAATGGATGTGTCGCACCTGTGTATTTCCTCCACATCTGTTCTTATTATTGACCGAGACATTTACTTTTTCTTCATTCTCTCTGTACTTTCTTACTACTTTCCACACACATACATACACCACGCAAACAGTACGAGGAGTGCACGGGAGGGGCGGCGGGATACATAGACCGTGTTGTCCTTGGCCGCGACCACATATATGCAACTCCCACGTGCATGACAACATACCAGACGACCGTTCCATTCGATCCTGAGGGCATTCTCGGCTGCCTCACTTCGATTGCGCTGACATATCTCGGATATCAGGTGAGTCGCTGTTTGCGTGTGCCACTGAATCCTCCCCATGATCATGTGGGGCTCAGTGTGTGTGTGTGGTGTGGGATGGCGTGTGTCTGCGCAAATGTGTGCTTGTGTGTGTGCGGGTGTGTATGTATGTGCATTGCATGTGTTGTTGTGTATGTGTATGTGCATTGTATGTGCTGTTGTGTATGTGTATGTGTATGTGTGTGTGCTGTATATGCTTGTTTGTGTATATGCGTATGCGTGTGTGTGTTGGGTCTTCTCTTTATATTCAAGGACGAGCCCTGTGTTATAAATTGACTCTGCTGGTGTTGTCACAGGCGTTTTGAGTACTGCAGGTCTCTCTCCCTCTCTCGGTCTCTCTCTCTTTGTGAATTTGTGAATTCGATGGGCTCAGCGTTTAAGTCACTGACCCGAATCCTACATTTCACACACCTCTCTCCCACTTTCACACGCTCTCACTCACGCACTCGTCTCCACCGGCATTGTCGCTGCACAGGCGGGGCGTGTTATTGTTATCTACAGCTCTCACGGCCAGCGGCTCGTGCGGTGGCTCGTGTGGGGCGTGGTGACTGGCGCAATTGGCACGCTGCTGTGCTTTGGAGAGAAGGACGGCGGCCCCATCCCCATCAACAAGAATCTGTGGTCCGTGTCGTTCATTCTTGTGATGGCGGGGACGGGATTTTGCTTCCTCTCGCTCTTCTACTTTGTCATCGACATGCGAAGGTGGTGGATTGGCTCCCCGTGGAGATTCCCTGGTGAGTTAGTGAGTTAGTGAGTGTGTGTGTGTGTGTTTGTGTGTGCGTTATTTTGGGCACCAACCAATCTCAACCTCACTTTCCCATCCAAACATCGCCCTCTCACTTACTCAGGTATGAACTCAATCGTAGTATATTGCGGAAGCGAGGTTTTCCAGAGCTATTTTCCGTTTAGTTTCAAGCACAAGGATACGCACGCGGCGGAACTCGGCAGCGCACTTCTCGGGGTGTCCACGTGGGTCTTCATCAGCTACGTAATGTACCGCAAGAAGATATTCGTGAAGGTGTGAAGGGCATCCGGGCATCCGGGCATCCGGGGCCCTTTGCGTCCTCGTCTCATCCAATCAGCCGAGTTCTCGCTATGCTGCCTCCCCATCTGACGCTCGGGAGAGTGTATGCGGTGCAATACTGCCACGCTTGCGTTGCGTTTTCATTTATTTTTTTTCTGTGTTTGTTTGTTTTTATTGTGCATTTGCTATATATGCATTTCTCATAATCCCGTTTTAAATTGCGTTTTTATTTTCGTCCGCGTCGTCGAGTTGATGTGCGTTTTATTTGTTTGAATTACGTCTCCTACTATCTCGTGCACTCTCCACACTCTCACTCTTTGGAGTCCTGGCATGGGCACAGCACACAACACACTGACCGACACACACACACTCTCTCTTGTAGAGTCCATGGGCACACCGCCCAACACTCGACTTGAGTCTTACATCCCCCTCTCAATCTCCATTTTTGGAGATGAAGAATGAAGAGAAATGTGCGTGTTTGGCCAAAAACAAACCTATTTTGGCAAACCAAAATTAGCACCGTTCGTTTTGGCAAAGGAATTCAATATTGCACGCGACAGCCGAGCTTACAAAGCCATGCACTGCAGCCACCTACGCACGCACACACGCACACACGCACGCACGCACACACGCACAGACACACCCAAACACAAATAGGGGCACACGCACGCGCACAGACAGAAATTAGACGAGGAACGGAGCTGCCGATACACGCGAGCAAATACAAAACTTAAAAAAATTGTGACAAAATTTGCAAATGAGCGACGAAAAAAATAAAAGCAATGAAAGTAACCGACACACACCAAGACAAACACGAAAGCAAATTGGTCTGAACGCACTCGCCACCAATTGTAACATGCTCTTGATGGGCATCAACGAGATTGCAACGAACCCTCGGCGCACCAAAATGAGCAACAGGGCGCCACAATCAGGCCCCAGGATGCCGCCAACAGCCACAAACAGCCCCGGGATGCCGCAAACAGCCACAATCAGACCCAGGATGCTGAAAACAGCCACAATCAGACCCAGGATGCCACATACAGCCACAAACAGCCCCAGGATACCGCAAACAGCCACAAACAGCCCCGGGATGCCGCAAACAGCCGCAAGAGGCCACAATCAGCCCCACTATGCCACAAATAGCCGAAGGGGCAGCATGACGCCTGCTCACAGCTCGTATCCGGTACCTGCGGAGGGGTCGTCGTATGACAGGCTCTCCGCCTTCTCGAGCGAGCTTAGCTTGATCTCCTTCAGCGCCTGCTGGATCTGCCGCTCTTTCAGTTGCTCGTCAAACGACGCACGCCGCCGCAGATCTTCTTCGTTGGCAGAGTGATCCAGTCCGAACCGCAAGTTGGACCGGTTGATCTTCCGCGTGAGCTTAATGTACTTTTTCGAGCTCATTGTGCGCAGCGTCAGCGTGCCAGAGCCACTGCCCAGCTTGATTCTGTCAAACACATCCCTGTCGTGGAGTCCCACAATCACACGTCCGTCGATGGCCGTCATGAAACGCAGTGGCTTGACGCCCGCACGCTCGGCCGGCGACCCCTTCTTCACGTCGAGTATGCGTCCGCCCGCAAACCGGATGCCCAGGGGCTCGTGCTGGTACTTGATCTCGTGCACCATCTCAAGGGGATTGCGCCGAATGCCAAGCTCAAGAAACGGCTTTCCGTTCTCGCCAACCGAGGGTTCGCGCTGCATGCTAAACGAGCTGCCGCGCCGCAGTTCACCCTGGTTACCTATCGACCCGCTCCGCCGCGCCCCCCAGTCACCCTGGCTGGTCGTCGAGCCACTGCGGGAGCGCGAGTTTGATGCGCTACCCTCGATAGACTCCCCGCGCTGCTTTGCGAGGAATTCACGAAGTATTTCCGCGGCCTTTTTGGCCTTGATTCCCCCGAGGGATCGCTTTTCGACGGAGACAATTTCGTCGCCGAATGAGACGCCGCACTCGGCCGCCGGGGACCCCATCATGGCACACGACACAAAGATGCCCCCCTTGATGCGCTTGAGAATAAAGCCGAAGCCAGATGAGTCGCTGTCGGGAGGATACATGAGATGCACTATCGATGTGGGCGTCGGCGGGTACTTTACTGTCGACGAATACTCTACGCTTGAGCGACGGCGTTCCTCGAGTGATTCAACGGGCATGTCACTCGGCGTCTCAATGGATGACCGCTGATACTTTTCCGTCTTTGAAAAGCTGCCAGACCGTCCTGTAAAACCGAGGATGGATGGATTGCCCAGGAAAGTTTGAGATTATTGTGCGCTTCGTGAACAGGCGTAAATTTTTCACAATCTTAAAAGCTCTGCAATTATGGGCCATGCAAGACATGCGATCCTTGCTTTCCGTATTCAAGTCTCCATCACGACACAATAGTGGTATCAGCCGCACGCAGGACGAGATGGACAAAAACACACAAACAAACAACACCAGCACTCACGTCGCTCATGGTACTCCTCCGCGGGCTTTCCTTCGTCGAACGCAGCGTACTCCTCTATGGCAGATTTACGTCCGAAAAGAGACGACTTTCGCCGGGGCGTTGATTCAAAAGTGTCAATCTCCTCTCCGTCTTCGTGATTTCCCGAAAGAGACCGCTTGAACGACTTCAGGATCTCGGCCATTTTTGTAACAGAATCCGACGCGGCCGGCTCAAAATATTGCTTTTAAATGTTTTTTTTGTGCTATTTTTTTCTTTTCTTCTCCTTCACAAAGTAGCTCTCTTTGTGGGAAACCGATGCCGTTTTCTTTCGCTTGCGACAACGAAGCACGACAAATAGCTACGTAAAAACCCACAGTGCCACAAAAAACACAAACCCACAAAATCGCGGCACAAACCAAAATCGGTAGTCCAAGAAAAACAGCCCGAGACAGCAAAGGCAAATACTTCGTGCCGGATAATAAACGTTCACGCAATTGTGTAAACGACAATGGGACTCCTTAAAGTCCACCGCATCACATTGGAAGGATGCATAAAGACACACCGACTGAAGATGCAAAAAAAAGCTGTGGCTTCCGCAGGTAATTCGCGAGTTCTCGGAAAAATCAGAATCGAATTCATTTTTTAGTCCACACTTATCCTAAAAATTGTTGACCAAGCAGAATTCAAAGAAGAAAAAACACACATACACAAATGCACGCACTGTAAAGGGAAAACGGCAAAACCAAAACACGAAAGCGAATAAAATGTAACTCACGCATGCAAGGCAATGCAAAAGAGACCGAGAGATTGAGAGACATGCAAGATTCACGGCAGTGTCTTAGTCAGAGTGAGGAGCGGGGGGGGGGTTGCCCATCTATCTGAAGCTGCTTGGGCGGGATCCCGACAAGGACGACGGGCGCTCGATGCGCTGCTGCTCCATGCCGTCAACCACCATCATCCTGCCTGTGCCCGACCACGACCGCGTCAGCAGCTCCCGAGTGGGCGAGATGGAGCCGCTGCGGCCACGCGACAGCGACGCCCCGGGCGAGTGCGGGCCGTTGACTGAGGCCATTGAGCCGGACCGCTGCGGCACAGACGAGGCAAAGCGAGGGAGATTTGCAGAGCTCATGGTGTCGGATTGTTCGTCGGCGTTGATAGTGCTGACGCCACCATCGGCGAGAATGGCCTCGGTGTCTTGGTGGATCTCGGGCTCGGGCTCTCTCTTCCAGTAGAAGAGAACGAGACCGGCGACAGTGACAAGAAGGCCACCAATGCTGTATCCCGTGATGCTCAGCGGCGGGTCCTCGACAACGTCCCACGAGAACATGAAGTAGGTGAAGGGGACGGCGATGGTGATGGCAATAAACACAAGGACGGCGGACCCGTAGAGAAGCACATAGGTCATCACAATGTTGAAGGCAATGTTCAGCCCAATGTAGATCACGAAAAAGAGAATGCCATACGAGCATTGATCCGTCTCCTGCGCGTGCCGATGCATGTCGTGTATTAACGCGGGTGAGTTGCGGATGCGGACGCATGTGGGCGAAGTGGACTAGATGTAGGTAAGATTATCCCATGTTGTTCAACAGTATGACTTCATCACACAAACTATAACGTGGCATCCCCAAAGAACAGCAAGAAACGAGTCGTACACACAACACACACACACACACACACAAAACACAAGTAAGATGTGAGTGGGGACGCACCTCGTAGTTGACGCCGGCAAACACGCAGCCAAATGAGTGGCGGAGGTTCTCGCCGAGATGCGAGAGGTCGCCACTGGGCGTCTGGACCTTGAAAAAGAGGGGGGCGAGGGGAAGGCCAATGAAGAACTGGAACAGCGCGACCCATCCATTGAGAAGATACACGTTCATTTCCTGCGAATATGCAAATGAATCCGACATATGCACACGCAAAGAGAGAAAATCAGTGACTGACGGGCCATTCATGTCGACCAACTGTGCCATACATAGTGAATTTATGTTTAACAACTATCACAGAAAGGCAATAAATAAACGTGGCATCAAACATAATAAACAAACTGCGAATGCGAACAACACGAGCGAGCAATTTACCCAGTGACGGAGAAGGTAACAGCACGACCAATAACAAACATAAGTGCAAGCCGAAGACAAACGACACAGCACACAGTATATCGCGCACCTGCTTGAGAGAAATTTCCTGGTAGATCTTCCCTCCGACGGCGGGAATGGAGGATGCAAACAGCAGAGTGGCATAGAGGGGCAGGTTGCTGTCACGTGCGTTTTCTTTGTCATCCTTTGACGGGTTGATCAGCTGTGGCAGCAGATACAGAATAATGCCCACGATGATGACGGCGGCGCCCAAGTAGTGCGACCAGCGGTACCTGTAGCATGTGGGCATGCAATCAAGAGTATTTTTGAGTGCGTGTGCGCACATGTGCAAGGTATACGGCATTGTATTTCTTTTACAGTGAGCCGTGTGGAGTACATCGACATAGCGCCAAAGACAGACACTTGAATCCGACATTTCATTCCTGTGGAGGGCTAATACAAATACTTATTCTACGTCTCTCTTGTGTGTAGTCCATGGGCATACCTAATAAAAAAACGTATATATATCATTCTCTTGTGGAGTCCGTGGGTACACAATAACCTGAATTCTACACCATCAAACAGCAAACTGACCTCTTCTTGAGAATAAGAACGGACATGATGAGAGAGACCGGGACGGTACTCTGCATTGCGTAGTGTGGAGTTGTGTTGTGTTATGTTGTGTGGTATGACATTAGTTGTGTTAGGTTGTGTTATAATGTGTTGTGCTGTAATGGCAGAGGAAAAATCAGCATGCACACGCACAAATCCACGCAATAATATGCTCGTATTCACAGGCCACACACCACAACACGAATGAAGGATACGCGCACGCAGAGCGACACAAGACACACAAACCACATACAAATACGCGCGTTCATACGCCACACACAACACACAACAAATGAGGCATGGGATGATAGACATACCTGCTGCAAAAGTGTGACGAGGGGCCCGCTCATGTGTGGCAAAACGACCATCGCAAGGCCGGCAAGAGCGTCGAATATTGCCATAATAAAGTACTTCCACTTGGGATACCGGAGCATCGCCTCGGTAATTTCCTGTTCCAATGACAAATGTACACGCAACAATTGTATTGTGCATGGGTAAGGAATGAGGCGCAAGACAATCGAAGGGGAAATTGCCTTTTAAGTGGGCACACCGGGCAATTCAAGGGATATGATGGACGTACGTTTTGCAAGCACATACGCAGCCCCCCCCCCCACACATACACACACGCACACATAAACCTCCCACACCCACCACACACATACACCTACACATGCAACTCACATCCAGTAAATCTGGATTATGCAACTTACATTAGTATTCCTTTGCTTGTACCACACAACGCCAAACATAATTGGAATGTAGACCAGCGAAAGCAGCTGAGTGAGAAAGTAAGTGTAGTTCTCCAACCGATTCGTCATAACTTTAGCCAAAACCTGCGACAAGATGCAATACAATTACAAAGACACACAGTTTGAAGTCCCCAGTGTGAGAAACAGGGCCGCCCGTCACGTGCACATCGAGACACATGCAGCTTCAAATTCAGCAGATACAAATTTAAGATACAGCAGCTTTTTACGCTTTAGATCAAGCAATGCAGAGGGCGTGCGTCCTGTCCTACACACCTTTTCTGTGACCGTAATCACGACGAGCCACGCGACGAGGATGTGGATGAAGAACTTCTTATAAAACGCCTGCCATTTGGTCAGCGGTGGAGCGACATCTTCACCGCTCTGATCCAAGAGATTATCGAGGAGGGGACTCCTCTCGTCTTTCGACATTTATATGGTATGTTTCTGTGACCAGCACAAAAGACAGTCGTTGGATCGGACAACCTATTGCAGTCACATCAACCGCATGAAAGTATTGCGAATCAAAAAGGACCTATTTCTCACTTCGAGCGATACTTCCCCAAAAATTAAGAACAATGCATAGACTTGTACTTCAACTACAACTGCACGATTGTGTGGCCGATTAATGCATCCTCACCGTGTCACGATAGTAGTGCAGTGTCAGAGTGTGTGTGTGCATTTAGCCGGTGTGAGACGGAAGCCACGGGACTGCGGGTTCAGGCCGGGCTGTTTAATGTGGAAACGGTCATAAAACACGGCCAATTCGAGCGAAACAGCCCAATTTAATTCAGCGGACACGCGGACACGACCCCCCAATTACACAGATCACGTGATGATCATTGCCCCCAACTCCCATAAAAAGTATTATTTATGTCTTATATCTATATATGATTGTTAGTTTTATGCAATATCTTTATTAGGATAAGTAATAACAACATATACCACATATAATAAGGGTGGTGACATGGAGGAGCGGTAAGCATGGACAACCGATTCGCTCTCCCGCACAACCTCAGTTGGAAATCTGCCGGGTGTAAACAACATCCGGATAAAAAAACAACCAACACGCCCTCTGTTATGAACAATGCCCATTGACATCTCCTCACCCTCACTCGTGGCAGCCTCGATATCTTCTCCCACATTTGAAGAACCACCACTTGCTCTAGGCGTCCATCCGCACGTGTGGGCTCCGTTTGTGCGGCGGGGCCCAGTGCAAGTGCCTGCGCGAAGGGCTCCGGCTTTATTGGACAGCACAAGAAATGGCCCCCCTCTGTCAGAGTACATATGCATCCTACGCGCTCCCTATAATTCTACTTGCGTTGGTGGGAGTATCGAGTGGTGCATCTTTCGTGCAATGTAGAGATCGTTGCCTGTGCACCGTGGATATGACCTTGGTCGATTGCAAATTCGACGCAAACGCAATAGCCATGTGGGTATCACGTGTTTGCGTCTTTGTCCACGAGGTGTTGTTTTCTGGCTTATGGTTGGTGTTAATATTTTAACATTCGGAATTTGGCAACACACGACAGCGACTTGCGACCCCAGGGTGCCTTCTCCCAGCCGCTCACTGCTGTCCAGTCGGGCATATTCGACGCATTCACATCGCTTATAAACATGTGAGATGGCATCCGAATTGCATCATATGTTCTCTGTACACAGTGGCATATGCGCTCTTATGCATAGTATGTGTCCGTGTATGAGTATGTTGTTTGCCGCAGCGTAAACGCTTTCTGTTGCTTGATGTGCAGAACGCTGGCGAATAACGCGCTTATCGACTTGGATCCGGATGTCTTTCAATTCAACACGGCGCTTCGGAGAGTGTAAGTGTGGACGCAGACCATTTGTAAATTCTAAACTCTTTGTTTGAGGGGATGCATATATGGAACGTCTGTCCCGTTACGCATTTAATGCACGCCGTCGTCGTATGGATGAAAGGGATGATTGGTCCCACAGCCACGACCCAGTATTGTCTGTGCTTGTTTTGAATGAAACTTTTTCAGACTGTCACATGCACTGCAGATACATGTTGTGTCCGTCTTAATAACGCCACCTTATCACCCAAATACACTTACACACACACACACACACACACACACATGCATCTTGTCACTTTGCAGCGATCTGCGCAACAATAGCATTGTCTTTCTTCCCGATTCAGCATTCAGCAATGTCGCCATACCCGGAAACCTCACAGTGTGAGTTGTTCTATCGATTGCTCTCGTGCCTTAATCGACGTATATTGATTTCATGTATTCTCTGAATCTGATTTTTTAAGGTGTGCGATCTGACAATGACCAAAGTTGTTTTATTTTCATGGCTACTCCTGTTCCAATCTCACCTATCCTTACCCAAACGGAAGCACAGAGACACCCTCTCTGCCCATGCACACTCTCACACGCACAACACACAACGCACGCAACAAAGACCGCTATTCCGTTTATTTCCACCGGTCACGATGGGGGGCAATACTTTATTTGCGTCCGACTCCGTATATCCAATACTTATCAGCACTCGTTCTCATTCAATAATACCTCACCCCATACAGGCTAGTTGGGGGCAATCCTGCCTCCAGAGGCAACCTCTGCAGCACTGCATCATCACAAAAGTGCGTCACCGGCACGTGCGCATCGTGTGTGTGCACGTCATCGTGGCGTGGATCTTCCTGCCAAACCGCGTGCAATGCCACGTCCACCTGCTGTCCAGGCTATTATCTGCGTGCAGACAGCCCGCTCACGTGCCTCCCGTGTCCCCGCGGAAGCTACTGCACCGGCGACGGCCTTGCGCGTAACTGCTCACCCGGCTCATCGCAGCCGCGGTTGAGGCACGATCGCTGTGTCCCCTGCGCATACGGCACGTACGCACCAACCGCAGGCCTTTCCGAGTGCTCGCAATGCCCTTCCCAGTATGTTTGCCCCACCGGTGCATGGCAACCCCTCTCTCTCACTGCACAGTCGTCATCCGCCTCTGATGCCTCGTCGTGGCCGCTGCCTCCTGGTTTCCTTTCAAGGACATTTGCCCAATCGGATTCTACGGTGTGGTGGGCGCCCTGTACGACAGCGGCGCGGCGGATGCGTCATTTGATTGGCGGGGAGTGACGCATGCATCGTGGGCGTTTGCGGTACTGTTTGTTGTACTTTGTCTCCTGGCGATTATCAGAAAGGTGCGATCGGCCTTTTTCAGATCGGTTGACGTGGCGTATGATTACAGCCATCGGGTGGACGACGGCACTCCACTCTCCCGCGAAAAAAAGTGGTGCGGTGGTCTCGCGCTTCTTCTTGCGCTTGCATGCATTGCAATGCTCTTTTATCTCTACGCAGACCTGTACGCCAACGGCGACGGCCGCACATCCATCGGCCTTGTGGACGATGTCATGCTGCAGGGGGCGGGATATCCCTCTGTTCCTTTTGGACTGAATGTGGCCGTGGTGGCGACACTGTCTGCTCCGTTTGTTTGTGTGCCGACTGTGGGCGCCGCCGGCTTGAACGGCCACCCTTCTGTAAGTGCGCAGGCGCAGCTGTCGAATGCTTCATGTGCGTTTGACGTCATTTGCGAGGGATGCTCCGTCATTGCGCAACAGGCCATGACCCAACCCGTCACAACGACGTCACCGTCTGCGAGCATCGCAACTGACGCCGCGTGCCTGACCGTCTCTCTCGGTGGAAATACCTCCATATCCGCACTCGTGATGTCCTTTTCGCTGATGTCCTCGGCAGGAAATGAGGTACAAAGGCTCTTTTCGGTTGTCGCAGCGGCTGGTGATGTTGGGACCCATCCTCCCCTTGATGCGGATGCCAACTCGACGTCGGCAGTGGCAGCAGCGGGACTTGCAGGCGGAGTATCGCTTGCTACAAGACGTTTTGTGGTCGATCACTACATGTCCACACGCAAGCGCACGGGGCTGCGGGTATCCGGAGTGTCGTGGGGTGCGACGCCCACGCTTCCCGGATGTGCAACGATTGCGGGAGTAAATGCCACGACAGGTGCGTGTGCTGGCTCACCGAAGATACTCGAATGGTTGCTTTGATGCCGGATGTGTCGTTGGCAAAATATGATAATTATATTCACTTTGTATCACTGATTTCGAAATTACACACAAACACACACACACACAAACACACACACACACACACACAGGCGTCTTTTTCATCTCAATCGACGCCGGATCTCTCACCTCGTACGAGCGCGTCCAACGGGCAGACACGCCTCAGACGCTTGCTGCACAGTGCATAGCGACAGCTGTTGGACTCTTGATCATTGTCGCATATCTGATGCGTTTGGCCGAGACAGCGTCAAGGTCGATTGCACACCAGAAATCGCCTTCGGCAAAGTATCTGAGCGCTGCACCCCCGGAAGACGAAACAGTGAAGCGAGGGAGTTTTTACGTGTCACGAAGACTCAACGCAAGCCTCGGTTCCGTGAATGCGTTCAGTGAACCACTGCACGACGCGCCCTCCTCCGCCTTTGCCGACGGGCGTTCGGCGCTCAATAGGTCATACACTGCGAGTATGGCGGCCGCACTGAATGGACCAGACGGGTCGAACGCGAAGCTGACGCGACAGCAGACACGTGATCGACTGGCTGCAATGAATTCTGGAACCGCACCGCGTGTGGAGACGCTGGAGGATGCGATGGATCTTCTTGGGAAGGATCGGCGCGCACATAATAGACCGTCCGAATTGAGGGTGGGTTGGGGTTAGGGTTGCTGGGGCTGGTTAGGGTGCGGAATAATAATACAATAGGCCGGTAGAATTTAAGGTGGGTTAGGGTTGAGTTAGTGTGTTGGAACTGTGTTAGTGCCGGTGTGAATGAGTTGTTGCGTACAAAAGTATGTACAGCAAGAGCACACACACACACACACACACACACACACACACACACACACACACATATATATATATATATATATATGCGACACACACTCCCACATACATGTTCTCACATACCGCACGGAATCACTCTCGCGCACCGCCGGGCGTTGCATAGGCGATGAATGACACCCAAATGTACGAGGAGCGTCTCGCAATCAAGACAATTCTGTTTGAATACGAAACGGGCTTCAAAGATCGAAGAGGAAGAGAGGTATATGCATGCTGCGCTTGTGTGTGTATCTGCGTGTGTGGACACTTGTGCGCTCATTTGCCGGATTTTCATTCAAGACATACTCCTGTGCACGCATTTTTGTGCTGTTTGATTGTAATTAGCCCCACCCGCAATGTGAACACCAAACCCGAATGCGACCGCGTAACCATATCCATAACCCTAACACTGAGCAATCCGATGCGACGCAGCTCACAAAATCCGAAAAGGAACACATGCGCCCTTTGTATCGCCGATATCGCTCGTTGAAAGTGACAGGGCCTGACACGGCCGCAATCGACGAGGTGGGTTCGTGTGTGTGTGTGTTGTGTTTTGTGCCAGTTTTGTGTTTTTTGTTTTGTGCTTTGTGTGTAAATTGTGTGTGTTTGTGTGTATATTGTGCATGGATTCTGGAATATATTTTACTGCAGGCTCCTGGCCCACTAATTGTTTCTTTCCCTTCTGTTGCGGCACACTCTGAACCACGTCCAATGGATGCATGCATCCGATGTTGTTGATGCTTTGTGCGCAGGAGGCGCAATCCGCGTCTGCACGATGGCGGATTGCCGCTGTAAAGGGACGCGGGCCAGCAGTGAACACATTCAATCCAACGACATTGAAGGCGGCGCAAGATATCTACGCGGAGGAACTTCGCGAGATGAAAGTACTCGATTCTGTCATAACCATTGAGACCCAGTTGTAAACTTGGCTTCAAAGATCCCCTTACTGAGTACTCTTTGCTTATGTTTTTTAAATTATTCTGAGTCCGACTGTCTTTCCATTCAGTGCGGTAAATGTGGGAAACAACGCGACTGCCGTGCCGACAGATGTGCGTTTCAGAATTCTTCATTTGCAACGCAATGCCAGTGTGACATTCAGTGTCTGTTGTGCTACTGTTCAGTCGTACCGCATATGAATATGTGTCTGCATTGAGTTATAATTTAAATGGCTGTTGTGCTGCGTGCGTCACTGTTAGTACCGCGTGCCGCCGGCGTGTGTGTCTCCTATCATCCTCAATTGCCAGAAATGCTATAATTAATGTCTGCATCAGCGTCTGTGACTCCGAATGTATAACTGTTAGCAGTCGTTGTCTGCAGGCTATCATAGCGTGTGTCCGAAATCGCATCAGACTTAGCAGAACTTTTTGAAAATGATTTGACAGACTGGTCCGTGTCATTATCATCAGCAGCAATTGCCCCTGCAGCTTCGATTTAGTTCCAGTCACAACTCAATCGGCCGAGGTCAAACTGCTTGTTTGTGTGCAACTTGGCGACGGTCTTTAGGATTCCTGCCTGCCGGCACCAGAGGCTCCTGTCAGGCTCTCTCACTTCCCACATGTTACTACTACTACGGAGTGAATTGTTACAGCTGAGAAGGATGTTGTCAACTGAGATTGTTACAGCTGAGACATGCTTTTTTGTTTTTTTACAACTGCGCAGTCGCACGCATCACCGTCGGTCCGTCACTCTGTCCGCAATAGATAGAATCGCAACAGAAACATCACGTGACGCCCACTCGCACTCGCTGCGCCGCAGGGCAACTGTCAACGCGCACAAAGCGTCGACGAATGCGGGCGCGAGCGACGGATACGCCTCGCAACATGCGGCTACGCCATCGGTTAAATAGCGAAATTCCGCACGCGTGCCCAATATCGCATTTGTACCGTATGCGGCAGGCTCCATTGTGAAGTGGTTTGGCGTCACGTGCACTTGCACAGTCGTGTCGTGTGTTACTGCGCATGTCTGTTGCGGCAACACACGATCGCACACGCCGATGCCCTCGTACGAGGCGAGTGTCGATACCACTTCAAGACATGCATTGGCCAGTGACAGACCGCTGGGACCACACAAACACATTCAATGAGCAGACGGAAGACCAAAAACACAGTGCGGCGGAGATGCCAACGTTGCATATATCAGTCGCAAGACACTACACATTCGAGAAAAGCGCACGTCTGCTGGACCAAGGCACATTATTCACACCGTCCACATGATGGTGTACGCACATAGCTCCTTTTTCTACACTTACATAGCCACAAACGCAACCACCATTAATTCCCTCCCCTTCCCTACATACACACACACATCGATGGAAGCACACACGCAGTGAAACTCAACGTACCGTGGAATGGGATACCTTTTACAAAGGCGTCCGCAGAGAGCGATTCCAAATCGCCTCACTTGCGAGTCCGCCGACCGCACGAGCGCATCGCAGAAATCCAGGCACAGGTGCATCGAGGGGACCCCCGCAACCACGTGACCGAGTGCGTCGAGGGCATATCCCTGGGTATGGACCACCCTTGCGACGAGCGGATCCGCGATGAACATCCGGTGCACAAACGCGCTCGCTATGGCCCGGCACTCCCCCACATCGGACATGTTACTACTGTCCGCACTTACCCCGCTGTCACCACCGTGGAATGAATCCCGCAGACACCTTTCAATGACAATGTGCACACACGCGGCCTCCTGCAACTGCACCAGAGTGAGCCGCATGGCATGCGTGTCTTCCGCAACAACCGCGGCGGACGCACTCCCTCCGTCCCTTGTCCCTTGCATACCGTGCGGCTGCGGGTCAGCACGCTCCGCCCCGAGCAAGCACCGCCGAGACATCACAATGTATCCCCACGTGCAAGACAGCAACACCGAGAGAAGCGACGGCAGCGCAAACACGCGCACATCCGCACCCGCCAAACACCTGACGGGATCGCGGCAGTAGTCCTCATGAGACGCCGCCCGTTCCCCGGTCACGTGCCGGCGCCCAAAGTGTGGCGGTCGTCCCAATGACGCACCCGATGCGCCAGATGACGCAATCGTCGAATCTCCAAGCGATGCGGCTTGCGAGAAGCGCACAGTGGGAGCAGTAGAGGCAGTTGATGCAAGCAAACCAGCCGTCTGCGCCCACACTGAGTGGGGATCAACAGTGCACGCCATGCGCCACGCCGCAATGAATGCGTCGTGCACAGGCCGCACCACGTGACCGCACATGAGACTGCGAATCAGCGGCACAAACAATGCCCGCCCGTCCGCAACGGCACGTGCACCGCCACACATCACGCGACGGAGTGCAGCCAGAGCCGGCGCAGGGTTTTCCGACGCATTAGCAAGGAGAGCGGCAACATTTTCCGATGATGTCGGAAACGGATAAGATGGCGCACCCAAAAGAGAGACGTCGGAATTGCCACTGCCGACACTGCCAGGGCACAGTGCACTCCCAATCGATTCGCACGTGACATCGGCGCACGTAACTCCACTGCGCACAACAAGTCTCGCGGAATCCCTCGCGAGTGCATGCGCGCGTTCGTGGAGAACGGACGCCGGGTCCAAGCATTCCGAGCACTCGGCAGCCACCACGCACGAGAGCGACGGATAGAGGGCCTCGTACCCCCACGCACCCGCACGTGACATCCCTCCCACTGCCTCCAGAGACGATTGCGGTACATCCGGGGCTGATAGACCCAGCGCCAGGCGCGGTCGCAGAGCGCACGTAACACGCTCAGAGTACAGGAGCCGGTAGGACGGCAGGTGCCAGGGCAATAGACACGCATTTTTAGCGCTTCCATTCGCACTGCGACCCGCCAAGGCTAGCGTCGCGCACCGATCAAGTGAGCGCGAGAGACACAGCACGTAATAGTTCATCAAGACCAGCGGGGTTTCATCACCGCCACGCAGCACACTGACGACATCGTCCTCCGGGATTGCGTCTGCGAGGGCCCTCAGCGTGTGTGGTGCGGGAGGCACGCCCAGGACAACAAGTGACGACACGCGCTCTGTGATGTCCTTCACCAGCGCCGCAATCAGTGAGGGAATCGCCGGATGCAAGGGTTTGGCACACACGCGCAGCTGAGACATTATCCATCCAACGACAGGGATGCCGTGCCTCGAAAACGCCCCCGCGGACAGCAAAGTCCACACACAGTGAATGCCGTCAATGTCCTGCGAGTCTTCACCGGCAACTGACCCGGATCGAGGCACGCGTACGGACAGGCGATCCGGTCCACGCAGTTGCCGTGTGACGGGCCATCGTGACGCTACCTTTACGAGTAAGGACTCCGGGACGACACCGGTAACCGCGCTCGACATCCGCGAGAGGCTGTCCGCGTGCAGCTGAGCAGGCAAAGCCAGGGCGCGGCGCACAATATCGGGTACAACGGCTGCACCACGCCCCGTCACCATGTGCGAGGCAACAAGAAGCACGAGTGCTCCCGATGCGCCCACATCGACACCGTCGTCGTTGCTGTCGCAAGAAGAGAGACGAATGAGCGGGCGCGCGTACTCTTCGAGTAGCTCGACGACAGCGGCACTGCCGACCATCTGCAGCAGCCTTGGACACACCAGAGCAAAGCAAAAACCCGAAATTGCGGCGGTCTTCCAGGCACGTGATGCATCACCGCCGGGTAATGACGACAGTGCCGTTTGTGACGACTCGATGACGGTGCATGCCGCGACAAGACGGGCCACGCGCACGCCAACCACCGCCTCAGACTCCGACAGCGCAATGCCGGCGATTCCAGTGAGCGCAGAAAGTGCCCGCAAATAGTCCGCGCATTGTCGCGCCAGCAGCGGCATCGCCACAGCAGTTGGGGCGCGTGCAGCACCTCCATCCAGATCAACCATGTCGACATCAGCATCCCCCGCCACTGTATCGCGCACCGCACCAGCAATGCCGCCCACACACACACACACACTGCCAGCATGTGCCTCAAGTGCGTTCACAAGCACACGCCCCTGCATTGACATCACACTCCGCATGGACTCCAATGGATGCAAGATGCTTCCAACAACGTCGTCACGCGGAGCAAAGGCCCCAAACACGAGGTCACATTGTCCCATATCCGCCCTGAATCCACTTGCAGACGGCAGCCGTTTCATCTCGGCAGACAGCCACTGCGACGAGCGCGGATCTGCCAGAGCACCGCACAAGAACGCAGTCATCGTGTCCGGCAAAGAGTCTGCGGTTACCGCGATGACCACCGACGCGACGACTTGGGAGTCCATCAATGCATCGCGGATTCTGTGTGCGCACCGCCGAGAGAGTCTGGACAACCGCACAAGGCATTCGCATCGCCTAGTTGACTCCAATCGTCCGTCGGCGATGTCACGTGCTCGAGACAGGTCGTCGATCAGCAATGCGACGACCTATGTTATACAAGACAAAACAGACGCAAACAGGCAAAAACAGTAACAAAAGCACAAATGAGAGGGAAGAAGAAATAAGACAATGGGAGTAACGGGTAACAGCAAGGATTGGCAGAGAAGCGATGTAAGAGACGGAAGGGAACTTATTGCAGTTGGCGCAGTAAAAAAAACAAACACATATGCAGTGCAGTGAACGCTGGCTGGGATGCCAATCTGCCCAAGGCTCATTGAGGGCATGACAGGGCCCAATACATGCGATGCACAAGCGCACTGGCACACACCTCATCAAAACGATGGGGAATGTTGGCAGTCACAGTAGCAAGCATCTGCAAAAGTGTTCGTTGTTTGTTTGTTTGTGTCGTTGTTGGTCATTGTTGTTGTTGTTGTTGTTGTTGTTGTTGTTGTTTTTGTTGTTTTTGTTGTTATTTTGTTGAGGTTGTTGATTGAATGCGTAAGAAAGATGTGAAATAAGAGGAAAACATCGTTAGTCACGTGGCTGCTGTCTATGGCAATCTACGGATTGGATATACACGCGCATAATAATCAGTGTGAATTGTGTGAACATGCGCATGCATGGGCGTGTACTTGCGATTGCGTGTGTGAGTGTGTGTATATGTACATCCGATTGCGTGTGTGAGTGTGTGTATCTGTGCATGCGATTGCGTGTGTGAGTGTGTGTATATGTGCATGCGATTCCGTGTATGAGTGTGTATATGTGCATGCGATTGCGTGTATGAGTGTGTATATGTGCATGCGATTGCGTGTGTGTGTGTATATGTACATGCGATTGCGTGTGTGAATTTGTGCATATGAGGGATGCAAGTGTATGCGCGTGTGTATGTGCATATGTACAGGTATTCATGCGTATGTTCTCGTGCAGGACTCAAGCACACTCACCCGCGGCCCGTCATCGGAAAGGCACAGTGCCTCAACAACATTTGAAAGTGAAAAAAGCGCGGGAAACCGGTGGAGTGCAACGACAATTGCATCTAATACGCGCCAGAAATAAGCGGATGCCGCCAGTACATCCCCCACTGCGCGTGCCGATCGCGCGCGGTCAACTTCCAACGCTACCGCACGGATCCGCCTGCAAATATATGTGTGCGTGCGTGTGTGTATGTGTTGTGTGCATGTGTGCGTGCGTTTGTGTGCGTGCGTTTGTGTGTGTGTGTGTGTGTGTTTGTGGGTGAGTATGAATATGTGTCGAGTGGTTCCCAACTGGCAACACCAATGCCAATCATGTCGTGCTTGTGAGGGACGGAAGACACATTCTTCGTTTCTGAAGCGCCAGACAGCAATTTCAGACACAATGCAAGCACGTGCTTATACGCCGTTGTGATCCTTAATAGTAACGCTCTCTTCAACTGACATACACACACAACACACCACAACACACACACACAACACAACACATTACACACACACCATAGTGGATCGGCTGACTCGATCCCCTCGACGGAACTAGTCCCACACACACTTGCATTCGACTCGACATCAGCACGGGGCACCAGTACAAGTGATCGCACATCATCGGCATCATCGAACCGACCAACAATATCCAGCAGAACAGATCCTTCTGGGTCACTGTCGAGTTCGCAGAGGGCGGCTATGACAAGCGAGGGCAGAAATGGGCGCAGCGATTCGCTGGAAAGAGAAGCAAGTGCATCCCATGATGTGCTTTCGATGGCGTCATATGGACATAATGATAGAGATGAGGATGATGCACCACGCGCCGAACTCATTGTGTGTTGAGGTGCAGGTGGAAGATGCGACGGGGGCATGGCACGCTCAAGCACATGCACGAGCCTCTGCCGACAGAAGCATGCATCTCATACTATGCCGCCGCAATTGTCGCGCGCCGGCTCTCCATTGTACACTGAAGACAAAAATATACTTAGACAGCTATATATATGTGTGTCTGACAGCACACACGAGCGCGATCTAATGGTGAGTGACTGTTTGTGTTTTGTGCGCTGCCGAAATAAAATAAAATCGGAAAATCGGAATTATCATTCAATTGGCACAGATGCCAAGAAGTGTGGCGTATTGTGTGCAAAGACCTCCTCCTCCTTGCTTTTTGCCGTCTTCAAATGCTTTGGTTGTTCAGTTTCCATTGCTTGAACCAGGCGTTTAAGGCGATTGTACAGTTACATTCGTCCGTCGAAAACGTCAGTGCGTCGGAAACTACAGTGAATTACACATAGTAAATATCGGGAAAAAAATTTCTGGGCAAAAAAATTACGAAATGGCACAACGCCATCAATTGAATGCAAGTATGGTGTTTTCCATTATTGTTTAATATCGAATAAGTAAATAAATGCCCAATCGAACTCCCGCCAATAGCTCGTATAGTGCACACGGTGTGGAAAGACGCTCTCTTTGTGCATGTGCGCATCACTCGATCGGCGTCGAAGATTCGTGTAGAAGCACACAGTGTTTTCTCCTCACATTCGCATACACACACACACACACGGACACACACACATACGCGTGCGCGCCTACAAGCACACACTCACGCAAAGCATACAAACACTATGACAAGAGACGCATCATTGTAATTTTACTGTGCCGTCTTGCGGTGACTTTTTCTTTGTGCACGCCCACTCTATCAGCGGCTCAAATACTTGCAGAAAACGCTGTAATCAACTTATCTCAACTGCGAAACAACACATTAATCTTTTGCCTGAAACTATCCGTTAACTTTGCCGGTTTGTGATTCGAAAAGCGGCGATTGCCAAAAAATCCCAACGGAAAGGGGTTCCTGTCCAATCATCGCGGAATAATCGGCTTTGCTTCGTATGGGCCAACCTTACGCGATGGTCACGTGGCCCTCTTGACGGCGGATCTCCTCCCGACTACGCACTTGACTTGCCATTGGAGTGTCTGTCAACCCTGCGTTTGTTACGCGCGTGTTACGTCGCGGCATACGTTGAGGCGCATCAACGCGAACTATCGCACGCTCCGTAATTTACAAGCTGCGTAATCTGTGGTGTGCGACGGAGGGACTGCGCACCGCGTGTATACACTTGCAATTGTTCAAAATGGACAAAGTATTGCCGTCATCGCAACCGAAAATGTGGTTTGTGGTCGATCCGTGCGGCATATTCTGCGCCATATTCACATACGCATTGATACTTTACGCCGAGGTGGTCGTGATGGCATACATCATTATCCCCGTGGGGACGCCATTGATGATGCTGAACGGGCTCATATTCAATGTATTCATTGCACTCGGCATTGCATCGCATCTCCGTGCTATGCTGTCGGATCCGGTGGGTAAATGCCGTCGTTTGTTGGGTAGGACTGTGGGGGTTAGTCTGGGATGGTTGTGTGATTGTGCGTTGAAGTTGCATTAAATGGCAAGGACAAGTAAAAACGTGGCACACGTAAACACACACACACACACACACATACACATACATTCTCCCACATACATACGTACAAACACACCCCGAACAGTCTATTGGCCATTGCCAACGAAGAATGGCTTCCTTTCGAATCAACTTCTGTTGCATTGCTTCATTCTTCTCACATGGCGTGTGCCTGATGATGTGATGTGATGTGATGTGGTGTGTGTGTGTGTGTGTGTATGTGTGTGCGTGTGTATGTGTGGTGCACAGGGCACTGTCGCATTGCCCCCGCCTGACTTTATTATGGAGCGAATCGAGCGCACAAATCCCATTGAGGTTTCGGGCGAGCTGGTTACAAATTGCCTCAAGTGCAAGAACTACAAACCTCACAGGGCTCACCACTGCAGGTGTGTGTGCCTGCGTGTTTATATATATATATATATATATATATGTGTGTGTGTGTGTGTGTGTGTGCGTGTGTGTGCGTGCGTGTTTTAAGTGAGCATGTGTGCTTGTGTTTTTGTGTGCATGCATGTTCGTGCGTGTCTGTTTTTGAAACCTCTGTGTCATCTATCCGCATGCATCCGTTGCGCATGTGTGTGTATGTATGTAGTATGTACACGTGTGTGTATCTGTACACATTGAGAGTAACGAAAGACATGATTCAAAGTCAGGCGCTGTCCCCATGGACTCCACAAGAGTGTCGAATTGTGAGGGACAAGGGCGCACAGTTCGCGCGCGCTTATTTTTACGTGCTCTTTTCATTCATTTGTTTGTTCTTTCTTTCTCGTCTTCCTTTGCATTTTATTTTTATACTGACGCAATCGCATAATTCACGTGTTTCAATTGCAATGTGTGTTTTTCGGATTCCAGTGTATGCAAGCGATGTGTGCGACGAATGGACCATCACTGGTGAGGATACCTATTATATGTGGCCAATGCCCCGGTTGTTGGCGTCACACACTAGGACAGTCACAGCCACAATTAATTAGTTTGCATCAATTAGACCTTCTTGGCACACCCACAGACATACGGAATACACACAAACACACAAACACACACATTTACACATACACTCCACATACACACACATAAATAAACACTCATACACTACACATTCTCGATTGCTGATTTACGTCCACCTCACCTTTGAGTACACCACTAACTTCCACGACAAAACCTGCACTTCTTTCCTGTCCCCCTATCCCCCCATCGATCAGTCCCTGGTGAGTGAATTTGTGTCCCTTTTGTCCTGCTTCTGCACTCTAATGCAACACGAAACACCGCGCAATAGCCAAACAAAAGCAATTCAAAATAGCCATGTATTCACCATGACGCTGTTGGTGATGGATTGAGAATAGTCGGCTCGCACGAACTGTGCGTGTGTGTGTGTGTGTGTGTGTGTGGCTGTTACCTGGTTCCACAGCCAATGCGAATCAGCGTCTTTAACGTCCGTTCTTTGTGCTTTGTATTGCAGGGTCAACAACTGCGTAGGCCAAAACAACCAGAAATATTTTCTGCTCTTTGTCGGTGGGTGTGCATTTACTATTTGCAGCTGTGGTGGTGGTGGTGGGGGGGGGGG
>CALSCR010002846.1:20132-35329 GCA_943704495.1 Pigoraptor chileana | reverse complement strand
GAGTCCATGGGCACAGCGCCTATGATACTGACTTGAATCCTACATCTCTCTCTCTCTCTCTCTCTCTCTCTCTCTCTCTCGTTCTTCTATTGCGACTCCACGTGCGTGCAGACACAGCAACAGCGGGACACTGCGGCTGCATCGCTCGCGGCGAAAGAGGACGAGGAACTCCGCCTGGCGATTGCCTTGTCACTTCAGGAGGCGGAAAAGACTCGCCAACTCGTCGGCACCTCGTCGAAACCGTCGCAGTCGTACGGATATGACGCCAGAAACAACAGGCGGACGTCGTATGACCTTCCGTCTGATTCGGGTTCATCCGGGGGTGTTGTCTCTGATCCTGCCCTTGCAAAGTATCTCGACAGGGACTATTGGGAACAGCGGGGCAAGGATGGTTCCGTCAAAGTGAGCCAGTCTCCGCAGCCTCAACAACAGCAACAACAGCAACCTCAACAACTGCAACAACAGCAACAACAGCAGGGTAAAGCTGGAACTCAAGCACAGGCGGCTGCCGTCGGTGGTGAGGTGGAAGCGGGCACTGACGACGAACGCTTTGTGGACGCTATGTCCGCGTCGCTTTCGATGTTTGAGGATAGGCTGAAGGCAGCTGGCGCTGGTGAGTGGGACCCGTTGTGTGCGCCTTGCGTTGTTCCTTTTGCGTTTGAATTTCTCTACTCATTAATTCCCGATGAGGCCAAAAATGAAATTGGGCTATGTTCTTGGGCTATGTTCTTGTACTCATAAGTGGTTCATATCCACTGCGCCTCATTTGTGCCAATGCCGTATCTTAAATCTTGTTCTTGTCCGATCTTCTTTGATTGATCGATGATGTGCAGCGGCGGCGTCGGGTCGTCCATTCGACGAAAGCACTTTGAGGTCTCTTTATCAGTCCTTGTGCGTCATGCATCCGCGACTTCTCAAGCTTATCGAGGAGCAGGAAGCAGAGGGCGGTGGGTTCTCATTCGGGGTCGTTGTCAGAGGTGCTATGGATGTGCTACTGTGTACTTAAAGTGTGGGCGTCTCAAATTGATCGCGTGGTTGGCTTGTCACACTGAGGAGTGTGCGAAATGGCACCACGTGACTTCGCCTCGTAAATTGTTCGCGGAATTCAATTCGTTCTGTGGGGAGTTCTGTTTGCGGCATATGTGTGATGTGTTATTGTCCCTGTGGCTTGCTGTTGTGTCTATAGATTTGTAATGTTGAATGCATGTCTGCTGGTCTGTTTGTCGGTGGTTTGTGTTATCTTTGCAGTGAATTTGAATGCGATTGATCGGAAGATCGAGCAGGCAGAGTTGGCACGGCGCGCACTCGACGAGGCACGTGCCGAGCATGCGGCTCGACTGAAGCGGGAGGCCGACGAACAGGAACTCATGCGGAAAATGCAGGTATGTAAGTGATGTTTTTTACGTTGATCTTGTTGAAAGTCACATCTCACCTGCACACGCATGCACGCACGCTGCAATTGTGTGCGAGGTGTATGATCCTTAGTGTTCGGGCGCCAATGAAGGATACCGAGCATCCACTCGCCAGTGTGACCTCATTGTATGTTGTGTGTGAACAAGATCCACATTTATTAACACTGAATGTGCACTTGTGTTTGTGTTTGTATGTCTGTCGTCGTGCTCTTGTTGCAGGTCCAACAGCGGCTGCGTGAGCTTCAGGTTCAGGAGGAGGAGCGGAAACGCGCTCAGGAAGAGCAGCAGCGCATGGTGCGCCAGATGCAATTGGAGCAGGTCGGTGTGCTGTCAATGCTCCACTCTCATCACCTGTGTTCCACCTGTGTTGGCTTCTCGATGATCGTGTGAATGCCGACGTCAATGTCCACTGTTGTTTGGTGTTGTTTTTTCCTGCGTTGAGCTTTCTGATTGTGATCCCACAAAGGGAAGGGCAGATACCCTTGGTGTGTTTTTTGTTACTTTTGTGTGAGCTTCATTTTAATTTGAGCTTCCCAATGGCACAAGAGATGACGCTTTACTTCAATGTCTTGTGCAACATCCCCTTCGACGCAACAATTAAAATCAACGCGTGAATTACAAACCGCAATACCCGACGCACTCACAGGAGCGATTGCTGGAGCAGCAGCGGATGGAACAAGAGCGACTCCGCCAAATCCAACAGCAGCAGCTCAAGAGCCAGTTGTACGGCGGTGGAGTGCCTGTATCCGCACAGCTGGGGAACGCACCATCGCCATACCAGGTGCAGGCACCCGCATATGGGCTTCCGTCGCACGGAATGGCGGCCCTTCCACAGCAACAGCAGCAGCAGGGATACTCCGCTCCTGGGTTGGTGCAACCGGGGGGTATGGTGAATGCGGGGCTCGTGGGAATACCCTCCGGCGGCGGCCCCGGCGGTTACTCTGCGCCTGCGTTTTATGCGCCTCAACAGACGTATGCAGCGCAGCTGCCCCATCCACAACATCAACAACAACAGCCGCCGCAGCAGCAACAGCAGCACCAGGTTGCGCCGCCAAATGGGATCGCTAATGGTCATGCCAATGGTCATTCGCTTCCACCGCAACAACAACAACAACAGCAACAGCAACAGCCTCAGCAACAACAGCAACAGCCTCAGCACGGTGTTGCGCCGTACAATGTTGGGGTGTATGGGCCTCCCCCGACGCAGCAACCGCAGCAGCAGCATCCGGGCTTCCCTCCACAGCAACAGCCCCAGTATGACCAGTACATGTCGAAAGGGCAGGTACAACAGCCGCCCGTACAGCAGCAAAGTCCCGCACAGCTACCCCTTCAGCATGCCCCACAACACCAGATGGGACTTCCTCAACAACCACCACCACAACCACAGCAACAACAACAACAACAACAGCCCCAGATGCAGATACAGATGCAGTACGGAGGCGCACCACTATCAAATGCGCAGCACTCTGCGATTCAGTCGGGCATGGTCCACAACCAAGATCCCCGCCAGACATCCGGGATGTTTTCGCCGCCCCCGCCGGTGTCAGGATCACACGCAATGCAGACTCAGCCTTCTTCGGTTCCCCAGAATGGTCCGTATAACAACGGACCCATCCTTCCGCAGCACGCCGCCCAAGGGCAACCACAGCCTCCGCCCCATCAGCAGCATCCGCAGCAAATGCAGCAAATGCAGCAACCGCCGTATGGTGGCATGGGAATGAGTGTGCCACAACAACAGCAACAACAACAGCCGCAGACGAACGGCGCAATGCCTCCTCCGCAGTATGCCAGTAATCCACAGGGGGGATATGCGTATGCGCCCTCGGGTGGTTATGGAGCGCCGCTGCCCGGCATGCAGCAGCAGCAGCCGCCGCCCATCGTCCCAGAGGCACCACTCATCTCGTTTGATTAGACTGTGTCAGGCGCGTGTCACTTTAGTGTATGTGGCTTAATACCAAGCGTTCGTTGCTTTGAATCTGGTTTATTTTTTATGAATGTGTAAATTCGGGGTTGTGTTTGTGTTTGTTTTATCGACTGGGAATATAAATCGGTTGGCGCATCGTTCGACATCGGACTTTCTGCGCCTGAATTGGTCAAATTTGTTGCGTAGATGTTGAGTAGACATCCTCCTTGTTTATTCTGGGTATGTCGACATTTACGCCATGCGCATTCTCGAATGTGCAAGTAATGTGCAACACTGCCAGTGCCCTCACAGAGCAACATGGCCACTGACGCATGAGTAGTAAAGTCCCGTTGGATTTCACAGTGGGAATGACATCACTTCAGGGACACTCTTGAGTCACTGAGAGCCCAGGGCGAGGGGAGGTGGGGGTGAAAACAACTGTTGGGTTGGCGGGTACTAATTTTTAGTAAATTTAACAATTGTTACCATATTTGTGTATTTTACTCAGCCCATTGCTATGCGCAAGGTAAGTACCCTTGGCGTGCTATTAAGAACCATTGGAACACAACTACAAATTCCCGCAGCCCTCGAGGCAATTACTTCCGCTCACATTTTTGAAAGGCATTTAATTGTACACCAAATAGAAATTGACCGGAGGTACGGAAGATTTTCCGTACCCATCGGCGCGGACGGCGGTGCGGTATGTGCATGTGTGCGTGTGAGTGTATGCGTGCATGTGTGCATGTGCATGTGTGTGTGTGCAGAGGGAATCAAAGTGGCAGTGAGGCAGATACCGCATCACTTCTTGCAGAAGTTCTCCGCCATTTCGACGAGATCGCCCTTCTTTGCGCTCGAGGGTACTTTGACGCCCGATGATGTGAGGAAGGCCTTGAGCACAGGCACAGTCAGCTTGGCCAACTGAGATTCGAATTTGTCCGTCACGTTATCGAAATGAGCCCGGAGTGTGCAAGCCGAGTAAACGAGTCAAAGGCAGTGCCAATGTTGTGTGAGAGTTGCGAGATACGGGACTGAACACAACGGCTTGATACGTTAGAATCAACCCAAACTGCCCCCTGCCCCCCGCCACACCCCCAGACCCGCTCCCGCAACTGCCAATACTCCCACTGCAAACCCCGCTTCCCAGTCGCAGACAAGGGCTTTTTTAATTAACTACTGTTACTGCTCAGCCCATACTCACCGTTCCCTTGGCCGCGTGCGCAAGCACCTCCGCTTTCACGTCGTCGCCCACTTCGACCTTCGCTGCCTTTGCAGGCGGCGCGTCGCCATCATCCTGAGGGCAGCGGTTTCACAAAAGAAAACAATTACAATTCCACATCCGCAAAACAATCACACATTTTCATAAAAGAAAATCAAAAGAAAAAGTTTAGAAAGCCACTCCGAAACGTCAACCTACGTTACAAATGGAAAAGCGTCATAACCAACGCCACTGACCGCAGTTGACTCCACCGATGCATGCCCACATTCACCACGTATCATGGATTCCAAAATACGCACGCACATTCCCGTGCACTTGAAAACAAAAACAAACAAAAACGAAAAAACACACACAAAAACAAGCCATTCAGAGAAGGGTTTCATGTGCCGTGGTTGCAACATTTCCCGGGGACCTCGCGCACCTTTTTGGCGGCGGCGGGACGCTTGCGAGCAGCGGGTTTAGCGCCCTTTCCCGGCTCGTAGCCTTCTGGGTAAACGACGTCAATAAATGCGCGCATCTCAGCACCCGCGGCCTCATCCATCTTATCCGTCGCAGGTTCGATCGAGTCGACGACACCTTCGGGCATGTCGCGATTGAGGGCGAGTGCCTCGAGATTGCGATAGTGCATTTGAAGGGCTGTCAGTGAGTCGGGGGAGTTAGCGGGTGTGTCGGTGGGGCAGCATAAGCGAGAAGTCAGTTCGTGACATAACTGGACATAGTCGTGAGCGTTGAATGTTTCATTTATACGACTGGGGAATGGGTGTGACAAGACGTAATCTGTCAGTGGCATCGTGGTTGCATTCGCAAGCGTGAGATATTGTCACGTGCACATACAGTATATATATAGTGTGAGTGTGTGCGTGTGTATGCACTTGTGCGTGCATGCACATGGGAGTGTGGTCATGATAGCAAGCATTTTTCGACGAGTATTCTTACCCGGGTTCTCAAAGTCGAGACTGTTGAATTCAAACGACAGACTGTTGATGAACGCCTTCGCTTTCTCGATTTCATCCGTACCGACTGTTATCAACACAAACAACACACAAAGTGATGAGTTGCACAAGTCAAACACCGCCACACTCACCCTAAAGCACTGAAGAAATGGGCGCAAGGCCACACAATAAGGGCACACAGATAAACACGCACACGCACAGCTACGGCACACACAGACACACACACACATACAGACAAACATACACACATACAGACAAACATACACACATACACACACATACACACACACAGACAAACACACACACAGACACGCATGCACACAAATGCGCCACCCACTCTCAGAGCGCTCTCCCTCAAACTGGAGTGACTGGCGCACATCGTCAGCGTACGGCAGCTGAATAATGTGGAAACCGGGCGCCTGCAATTGTATTCCCTGGGCGTCCTTCACCTCCACTTGCGGAAGTAGTGCCACAAAGCGGGGCGGCGCGGCCTGGCGAGGAATGAAGCGGCATATCGCCACCTTCCTGAGCTCCGCACACTTGATCAGGATTGCCTTGAAGACCAAAGAGCTGCCCCGGATGACCGTTTCGTCAGGATAGCAAAAACTGTTGACCTTGACGTTGTGCCAGCGCTTGAGCCTGTCACGTGGTTTGAAGCCCATGAGGACGAGCCCAGGGCGGCCGAGTGTGCGCATGCTCAGGGCATCCGCCTTGGAAAAAATGATGCGCTCCCCACCGAAAATGACGCCATGCTTGACGTCATCGGGAAGAAGAAGCGCGCCCGTGTCCTTTGTGTGTGTTTGTTTTTTTCGCGTGCAGGGGAGGTTATGGTATTGTATGGCGGGTGTCATGTGTTGTGTATTGTGTGCGTGCGTATGTGAATGTGAGTGTGTGTGCGTCGCCGGATGAGCGATGGCCTCATGAAACCAATTCAACCAAACAAAATACCACATACACACACAAATACGCACACGCACACACAAATACAAACACACCGACACCAAAAGCTGCCCAAAAACAGCATCAACAAATAAACGCGAAAACAATGGCCCTACACTACAGAATGGCGGGGGCGCGGCTGCAGTACCTGACATATTTGCTGGGAGACAGTCTTGACCGCCTCGTTCGTACGCTTATCCAGCCACTTTGGTGTGCCCTTCTTTGTGTCACCCACAAGGTTGTACACAGAGACGCCGATTTCGACGCCGTCGCCAATGAAGAGAGGGATCTTCATGAGCGACCGCTTCTTGAACTGCTTGCGGCGCATTCGGTCCATCAGACCTTCAAATGTCTCTGCAGGATCGGGCATGGGCTGCCCCTCGTCCTGCGCAGCCCATGGTCGGACGGAGTGAGGGCGGTTGGTGGTGTCAGTTGCAGTCGGAGGTGAAGAACGAGACGCGCGCGCGCGCGCGTGTGTGTGTCTATTTATTCGAGAGCCAGTGGTCAAATCTGCGTGGAATTCAAGTAAGGGGCGACGGATGTACGTATTTACAGTGCATTGGTGGATGACCGTGTGCTATGCTAGTTGCAAACGCCAAAGTGGATCTGAAAGCCACACACACACGAGTGTAAAGAGTCGTGTCTGGATCGCACGCATGTGTTGGAAAGGACGATCGAGTGGCTTCACAGCACGTGTGTAAGCACGTGGCGAGAACAAAACGTACAAGAGACAAAACAAACCTCATCGCCGTAAACGAGTTCTCGGAAGAATTTGTCCGAGTCGAACTTCCTTCCAGGCTTGCTCATGTGCATCAGCTCAATCTGTGCACCAATGACGCCGAGGTCACGTGAACGCTGGAATGCCTGCGCTCGTCCAGACTCAGTGCTCCTAGAAGAGAAGCATTTTGTTAGCAAACGGCCATAAAGAAAGATGGAAAAATGGACACCGTCTCAAAGCGAGAGATGAAATGGACATCCGACGTCAAGTACACGCCACGCACAACACAAGCACGAATGCGGCGCGCACAAGGACACACATACACATTTGCACGCAAAAAAACACGACACGAACGCAAGAAATTCGCACAGACAGCCTAACAAACAGCACTCACCCAGCCGGTTCATCATCGTTTGTGAAGACAAAGACGCGCTTCATGCCGACCTTTTGAAGACTGTTGGAAAACAGAGAGACGCACTGCCATAGTGCATCGCCAAAGGGCGCGGTGTCTGCGGGAGCGTGGCCTATATCCTTCTCAAACTTTTTCTTGTCACCCGCCGTAAGACCTTCAAGAGCCATAATCTGAGAGGCGCCAGGACGGTCCAGGTCCTGATGTATGCAATACATGCACATATTCATTGCATAAGTAGAGACAGGATACAGCACGTGCCACGACAAAGCACTCCCATTTCACACATGCACACATACATACATACCTACACATACACATTAACACACATACACATATGCACATACATATACATGCATACATATACACACATATGCATACACACACACGCACGTACACGCTCGGACACTTACATACATCATCCACTTCCACCTGCTCGCCACACACACAAACACATACACGCACATACATACACATATACATACGCACACACACCCAAAATACGCACCTGAAAAACGTAGATGTTCTTTAAATTCGTCGGGTTTTTAGTCTCGCGAGTGCCGTAAAAGATTACGCCAAGGTAATCAGAGTCGCTCGCAATGATTTTAGCTTCGAATGTGTTCTTGATGCACTTGAGCCTGCACCAATAGATCATAGAATAAGATCAGCGATACAATAACAACAGACACAGCAACATTAACAACAGTCACAACAACAGCAAACAAATACAAATGCGAAGCAAACGAGCGTCTGATTACCGCAAACCCAGCAAAATTGTAAGAGAGCACACGACAACAAACTTACACACGATACCCACGCGAGCTGAAAAGGTATGCTTCCATCCTCCATCGGAACAAACATGTCCTTGGATGCATCGACGACAAAGATGACGCTGTCTTTGCTGGCATACTTTGTCTGCATTTCCTCTGCAGCGGCGTCATCTTCAGCATTGTCGTCTCCGCCTCCGCCATAGCCGCCTGTGCATATAAATTATACGAGTGGGAAGATGTAATTGCGACATTGTCAGAGTCAATTTTTGTGGGTAATGATCGGCGTGAGCAGTACGGGAGCAGTAACGAGGCATCAAAAAAAAACATAGTTAACAGGACAGGAGCATCCCTCATCAACTGAGATTCGCTGAAAGGCCAAAAAAAGAAGTGCAAGGTCTGATATCGCGCGATTCATGTCTGGGAAAAATGATGCGATCTCTCCAACAAAATGTAGAATGCAATCCATGCGTAACATACAGCCGATGCGCTACAGAGAAACGTGCAATTAACGCCCTGCCGTCTTAATGACACACACACACCACCACGTACATAGCACACACACAAACACACACAAACACACGAACCATAGCTGGGTCCCTGTGTCTCCTGCTCGCTTCCCCAGTCCCACTCGCTCCCCAACCCAAATGACGACGACATCTTTAAAAGTTCTCGTGTTGCCAGTAGAGTAACGAGTCGATGTTACTGCTGCAACAGCCCCTTACAGCGATGGACTTTCACGCGCGTATATGGCACACTCATGAGCAACTTATCGATCATACGCGGGCAATCCAACTAGTGAGTGGGGTCTTGATGGTTGGTCTCTCGTTGCGCGACAAATCATCTCCGACGACATAATCCGGGGAAGACTTACATTCAGATTATGTGATGAGGTCCATGTTAGCCGCCATTATTGACGGCTGTGCTCCACTCAGACGGCTGTCGGAGTTTCCGAAAGTTCGCAAGTTGCTTTATTCCGTTCGTAAAATATGGCAAGTACATCGGAAATAACTATCCATTGCAAAGTGAATGCGGAAAATTGCCAAATTGTACAGTGGTTCAATGACAACCTGTCAGCACGTGTCCACCCACACCCAGTCAAACAGAATTTGCGGGCCGGTTTCAACTCAGATGCAGAAAACTAAACACACCGAAAAACGCCACTCACCTGCCGGACTCGTCTCAGTGACTGACGGACACCTATTTTCTTTCTGGACTGCGGCGGTGGTGTTTGGTCTGGGCATCCGGCGTGCGATCGGGTTACAGTTCGTGCGGCCAGTCAAGCGTTCGACATAACGCATGGCGGCACTTGGCGAATTTCTCGTTCGCTGACCTGGTTAAATCAGATTCGGCGGCCGGGTAACTGTAACAGGGGGCACTATACTATTGGTGGGCACAGGCATCCTACGCCGGTTCCGAGGACACGCAGTGCTGAGGTGCAGTTCAGACGGGGCGTCTTTTAAACCGGTACAAACACGCAGGCACGGATACGTGTTTCAACACAAGCCGTAATCAGGGGCGACCAATCAGAGCAGTCTCAAAGCTAGTTGGGAATCTCTTTTAAACATTCGGAGGCGACGGCGGTCGCCGGAGGTTGCCCTGGTCCGTGGGCGTTGGGACCGATTGGCTAATATCTAACTGACTCCGACATACACCCGTTGCAAGATGTTGTTGGTGAGTAGTCCTTTACTGATTACGATTCTGGCGGCAGCACGATAGACTGAGATTTCGTGTGGAAGCAGTTCCAATGCATCAACGGCAGACCTGCACAATATTATTATACAGTTGTAATAATGACACCAACTGAATACGCGGTCTGCAGACTAGTACTGTCAAAGCTATTAGCTCCTGGCACTGTTAATAGCATCAGCAGTGTTTTGGAGGACAGCACTGAGCGCTTCTTCTGTTGTTGTTTGAAAAACGATAATAAGATTCGCACACAAACTGGTACAGGTTAGTCACATTAAAACGGTCAACACGAAGCAACCCAAGCGCTATAATAGACAAGTTCCTAACTCTAAACCGCACCCTTCTGTCCTTTCTTCCTCTTCCTGACAGAGGCGGCCCTCGCTGATCTTGCTCCTTACGACATCGGTCTTGCTCAACGTCTTGTTTGCCATCACGATAGTGAGGCTGCAAGTCACGTGCAATCGGGACGACGGGCCCCACGGACGCAATGCGGTCGCTGCCAGCGGAAGCTCTATCGGCAGCGACTATGATGAACTCAACAACCTCAGTGGCCGGAGTGTGATTGATTGCAATAGCACGATGTACGTCCGCGATCCCGTGACGTCCACCGCCACTGCAAAAACCAGCAATGCGTCCGAATTCAACGCGTTGCAACTCGATGATCTGAGACAGTCTTGGCCCGTGCGGCCGCGCCTGTCGACGTGGCGGTGCCCACCCATTGAGTCCAACAAAGTGTGGGAGGAAAACGCCCCTTGCGCAAGGCATCACGATTCGTACATGCAGATATTCGTGCCAGACTGCCCATGCGCCACGCTCAAGGCGTTCCCGGATCCCGCGTTTTTTGGAACATACGCCGTCAAGGGGCCGTGCCTGCAGTTCCCACTGCGGCCTTGCTATACGGCGATAGAGCACATCACTCCATACGCCAGCAATGCCGAGTTCATGGCCGATAAACCTACCCTCTTAGAAAGATACTTTAATCCGCCCGCGTCGTTCATTCCCTGGGGACGCTTCCTATTCCAGGGTTTCGAGGCGCTCGCTAATCGGCGGGCAGGATCGGACTGCATCGTGTGCTTCATGTTCAACGTTGATCGACAGCGCTGGACCAAGCTCATCGAGACAGACTGGATTGGTATCCAAAACCTTCCGCTCATACGTGGCGGGTCACAGGTTATTCGCACGGCACTGGACATCGGCGGCGGCGCCGGTGGTCTTGCGTCCGTGCTTAGCTCCACGTACGACGTGCACACAATGGTCGTTGCCTACGAGTGGAAGGGTCTTCCGTATCTGCACACGGCGGCGGCACGTGGTGTGCTTACGCTACAGGTGGATGCATTCAAGCGACTGCCGCTGGTTGATGGTGCGGTGGATTTCGTGCATTCGGCGTGGCTCATCAACGTGGTCAACTCCACTCGGCACTTCACCAACTCCATCTACGAATGGGAGCGTGTGTGTCGCCCCGGTGGCTACCTGATGGTCACCGGATTCAACAAGCCGCTGCAGCTGATCGCGCCCTACATCTACGAAGTATTCCAATTGTATGTGCGCTTGAATTGGAGGATCATATCGTTCGGCGCACGTGGATCCAACAACGTGCCTGTGCTCGAGCTGGGTCCGATGATGCGAAAGGTAGATGCCGGCGAGCTCAAGATTGAAGAGGTCATCATGGCGGCTAAAGCGAAGGCGCGAGCTGATGTTGGATATCCGGAGACCGGGGAACGAGACGCCGAGAACACAGTCTTCCTCTTTTTGACAGTGCAGAAGCCATTTGTACGCAACTGATACTGATTAGTGGTGGTGTGCATCACTGCGACGGAGACTCCATATTGAAACAAACATGTTGTCCATGCGTGCCGATCGCTATGATTACTTGTCAAAGGGGTGTATGTGTGTGTGTGTGTGTGTGTGTGGATGTGTGTGTGTGTGTGTGTGTATCTGATGTGTCTGATACCGTGTGCCGTGTGTGTGCTCGGCTGATGCGACACCGGCCGCTTAAATCGTTATTTGCGCTCTTTATCTGACATCTGATAACTGAAATTTGATCGACAGATGAGAGTCTCCGTTGCCAATCGGTGGCCATCCGACAATATTAATAAGAAAATTCCGTTTGATAAAGTGCTGACCAGCGACGCCGTTCATCCGTTCATCAAGCGAAGGTATTTTAATGTACAAAATGGATCCCGTGACCGGACCGGTTTCTCCCGCTGGAAGTCTGAGTGATATCGATTATTTACAGTGCAATCCTCTTTTTTAAATTAGTGTTGGTTGTACATTATAAATGTACTTTAGTATTAATAGTGTCATAGCGAGCCTCGAGTCGAGACTGTCACCGATGCCGCGGGAAACCAGATGCAGTCATCAATGATGTAATGACTGACTTTGCTGTCCGACTTCTATCGAGCGTCGTGGGCACTCACTGATAGACGAATCTTCTAACGGCTTCCAAGAGTTCGATCAAGGCAGTCATGGTATGGTACTTGCACGGGACTGACAGTGGTTAGTAGTCTGCGGATTACTTTTAAACGGCCGTGTCAGCCGTCCGTCGAAAGGACTGATGGAATGAAACAAAAGTGATTACTGTGTGCTCACGTTATTTGCAGTGGTCAGACAGCCGGCAGACTTAAGACTCGATCCGGTTGTGAGTCCGCCCAGTCACGCAGTGCGGGCCGACTTTTAAAGAACCATCTATTTTCCCAATCTCACTGCCGCCTCAGTCCAGCAAAGCGTGCAAGAGGAATCCGATGAACATCTTGTTCGGCCGGCTCAGCCGAGTGCATGAACGGAAGTTTCCATTCCGGGCACGATCGTCACGCGTCGGCGTCCAAGCCAGTCAAAATTCGCAGACTATTCCGTACGGTTGATCATGAGCTTTAAAAGAGTAAATATTCGGTGTGCCGGTGGTCCAATCAGGCGTAAGTGAATATATACCTTCGGTTCTTCCGGCCGGGGAAACACAGACGGACTGGTACTCACATGCAGGTGTGTCATGGAGCACGACAAGGCCGAACCATGGATAGGGTGGGGCAGCCGGCGAGTCCGCCAATTGCAGCGGAACACCATGATGTCACTCAGTCATGTTGACTTGACTTCTACGGTGACTTCTACCGTTGACTGCGACACGCCTGTGATACAATTTTTCAGTGTCTATTTCGTTCCAGATCTGGCCGATCCAGTTACAGTAAGAAGTATGTCCGTACCGATGACGCAGAGCACTGACCTGTCAGTTTTCGTCCAGACCAGTCATCGTAACTAAATTTAGGCGTGTCTCGATTCACTACTGGGTAACTCACTACTGGAACAATTAAACCGAAGCCGGCCGTTGCACTCAGACGCCAGCTGACACTGCACCAGCACCCCTTTCTTTCCCCAGGCACCACTCAGTGCGTGTGCAGCTGCAGACTGCTTCAGTTTCGGGCATGTTGAAGTGTGGCACTAACAGCATATTAAATGGGACTCATATGCATCACTGATCATTCTCGACTGACCCAGCCGTGATGTCCGTCGTGGTGGTTGCCGGTGTGTACCAATCACTGGCAGTCTGCGTTCAGTTGGCCCGGCGGTGCTCTCACTGCATATTGTAAGTTAATCAGATAATACGTGGTCCGTTACTGTGGCAGTGAAGTAATCTGATGCCGACAACTATCGCTTACGAGATCATCAACTGGCTGTCCTACTCAGTGAGTATTCAACTACAATTACGACAGTAAGCCCGGCGTTACTGTGTTGCAGTTTAGTGCAGTCGGTGAATCGTCGCAATCGTATTCATTAGTATACTGTGGCCGCTCGAGTGTGTTGGTCACTGACATCGCCGAATCCACCGCCCGGCCTGCCGGCCGCCAGCTGACCCACTGCACTACTTTCCGGCACAAGTCTGCAAGCACGGCGATCCGTACCAAATCGACTGTCTTCGGCAAGATCGGAAATGTCCCGCAATGCTGTGGTATGTATCCGTTACGGAACTGGCAATATGTGGTCACAGTTTAGTGGTTTGCTGTTATGCATCGTCAGTCTGATAAGATCAAATGACAGCAGCCTGCGCAGAGCCGTCGAGAACATGAATGATGAGGGCTCAATCAAAACTGTCTAGTCTATTAGACCGGAATGTTTCTGCCCGGGCGGCTGTACATGACATTTACAGTCCGCCGGGAACCACGGCAGATGGATAATGTTTGTTCGTCAGGATTCGACCACGTCGACACTGCTACTGAGCAGCAGGGCAGATCTATTGCTGAGTGGTTCATAAGACTTCTAATCTCGTTCTTTCTTCTTGCACCAACTCTTTCCAGCAATACATATTCCAAGGCCGCCCACGCGTTGGCTTGATGTCGTGCGCATTATATGGATCGCTATTTCTCAACTTCATTGTTGTGTCATTGCTCTTGCTCCACACACCACTGAACATAATGCTGTCAAATATGAGCATGTGTTCGCACGATCCTCAGAGTGCCGGGTCCATTCTTGGAACCGCCCCCGGCCACTGGCAAAAGAACGGCGTCACAATCCAGACCGGAGACGACTCGGCACACGGCGAACGAAAGATTTTGGTGCACTTTGAAATGCAGACCGATGCCCCAGCCGATCATGATCAGTCGCCTTCAAGCCTAGTACTCGCATCCGCCACAACAGGGCGTGGGCGTACAGTCACCGGCGCGCACGTCCTGCCACTGGCAGATCTAGATTCCGATGCCGATTTCTCGAACGCGCAGATGCTTGAGTTGGCGCAGTCGTGGCCAGTCCGCCCTCGTCCGCCGACATCGCAGTGCCCCTTCACAGTTGCAAATATTGACTGGCGCACCCTAACTTGCGAGTATATGACGGAAGCTCATCTGAACATTGTCGCGGACTGCCCTTGCCCAGCATTGCGGGCGCAGCTACCATATGCTCCATTCTTCCCCGACGCCGCGTACTTTGGAACCTATGCTGTGACGAACGACCGTTGCCTGCAGTTCCCCCACCGACCCTGTTATGGGAATAATTACGCCTTCCAGTACAAAAGCAACGCGGATTTGTACCACGACCACCCATCCATCGAAGACAGGCACTTCAACCCACCCCCTGCCTTTGTCGACTGGCCGAGATACTCCTTTGCCAATTTCACTGCCCTGGCAGATCGCCTGCCCGGCTCGGATTGCATCACGTGCTTTATGTTCGATGTCGACCGTCGTCGGTGGACGCAGGATATCCAGGACGA
>CALSCR010002846.1:0-20032 GCA_943704495.1 Pigoraptor chileana | reverse complement strand
GCCCGGCTCGGATTGCATCACGTGCTTTATGTTCGATGTCGACCGTCGTCGGTGGACGCAGGATATCCAGGACGACTGGATTGGGCAGCAGAGCCTCCCACTCAAGCGTGGCGGGTCCCCGGTCATCCGCACTGCGCTGGATATTGGCGGTGGCGCTGGCGGGCTCGCGTCTGTGCTGGGCGTGGACTACAACGTGCATACACTCGTCATTGCCAAAGACTGGAAGGGTCTTCCGTACTTACACACGGCCGCAGCGCGCGGCGTGCACACAATACAGGTGAATGCGTTGCAGCGACTGCCCATGATGGACGGCGCCGTCGACTTTGTGCACTCGGCGTGGCTGATCAACGTGGTTGAGTCCACGCGGCAGTTTGCGGACACGCTGTACGAGTGGGAGCGGGTGTGCCGGCCGGGGGGCTACGTGATGATCACCGGGTTCAACAAACCGCTCGGGAGTATTGGGCCGTATCTGGACGAGTTTGCACAGCTGGTTGGGCGGCTGAATTGGCGCATTGTGTCTGCGGGGGTCAGGGGCGACAATCGAAAAAAGAGACTGTCGATTGGTGAGAAAGTGATGGGCATACTGTCAGGCTCGGCGACAAATGCTGAGCTGGTTGAGTTTGTCTCTCGGAAAGTGCGCGTGGATTTGGGCATGGACGAGGCTGATGCCAGCAGGGACGAGTCGATGACCGCGTTTCTCTTTTTCACTGTTCAGAAACCATTTGTGCGAAACTGAACATGTCATGATATTAATGTCGTCAGTGGAAAATATAATACTAGTCCTAGTATGGTGTCACATGACTGTACACGATGTTAGACAGTAAGGGCGTGCGGTGTTTCTGTCGGTCGGCCGAATGCCTCACTCAGGCTGTCCAGCACGGCATTCACTTGATGGCAGTCAACTGATAACATTGCCGATGTTACTTTTCTGACTGTTGAGATCATGCCCACTTACTGTGAATGAGTAACCGCAGCGCCGCCGCCGGGGCAGGCACTGAGCCGTTACGTCTTTGTCACGCACCGACTCACTACACAACCCGGCCGCGGCCAAACAGATACGGAACACCGATTCATCAATCAGTGTCAGTGCATTGGCAGAGCGTGCCTGCAATGTGTAACTGTTTGTAAGTGTTTTGTGCTTCTTTTGCAATGGCCCATTTCACACGCTGCTGTTCCCTCAATAAGTGCAACGTCGCTTTTCCTGCCGCAGTTCGGCATCGTCAGACTCTGAATGTCAGTCCTGTCAGTAGTGATTTTCGTGTCGCATGCTATTTTGGGCTCAGCCAATCAGTTACTATAAATGGAACGCCCTGACACTACCTTATGTCAAGGGTACTAATTAGTACCCTTGCTTATGTGCAAGGGGTACTTACCAATGACTATGCCAAAATCACCCGTCAAAATCAGTCAATTCTGTCATCAGGAAAAGAATTGCGCCTATATTTAGTGGGGTCTATATTTGTCGGATCCATATTTGTCCGACCCCCGTGTTGGTACTTACTTTTTATGGAACAACAGTGCAAGCACATGCTCAAGGGCACGGCAAGTGTCGACTTCTCAAGGTTTGCCCTATGTTGAATCGCACGCGACGCCGCTGACCATCACATACCAAACCCGCAAAGCCTAGCATAGTACCTATTTACAACTGGCACATCTAGAATTTGGACGACCAATGAACGCTTATATCGACCGAATCAAGTGCCAACCTGACGGCTGCCCGCGGAACTGCCCCGGTCGCGCGTGTACAAGACCTGACTGCATCTGCCAGCCGGTAATTGAAAAACTGCTTTGGGGCACACTGCATATTAACAGGATCAAGGCTGCACCGCCTCTATGCAATTCAGTAATTTCCAGTTGAACGTCGTTAGGTGTTTCTGTCAAATCATTCTGACGATGCCATGTACAGGTTGATGCCGGGTGTGCGGGCATTCCGCCCACTGGCAGACAGATGTCCGAGTGCCGTGTTCATTGATTGACGCAGCGGACGTATTTGAATTGAATATTCAGTCAGGGCCCGCATTGTCGTGAGATGAATGAGTTGGTCGTGGCCGCGCATCTAACCTTCAGTTCTCTGTTGTTTTTTTGGTCACCAGGGCTGTGCGTCCAAACCTGCGCGCTGGCGACTGGACTGGAGTAAAGGCTGATCGTTGTGGGACTGGATGTTACTAACATCGGATTAAAACTCCGCGAATACTCACAGCCGACGGCACTCCTATGAGCGCTCCTGACCGCACGTCTCAGTTGACTGCAGTTCAGCGGCGGTGTCAGCTGTCGACACACCATTTCAGCCCCGACTGCGAGTGAACAGATTCCAAGCTGAAAATGTATCGAAACACAGTAAGTAAAGGACGTGTGTATTGTTTCGCTCAACTTCAGTTGGTCGTTCCGTCAATGCGAGCTTCGACAAGCGCTGGTGAGGATTGGCGACTTTGCCAATACCGCCGGTTTAATGGGCCGTAAACCTGCGGCGTGGTGGCTATGCTTCACACGCAAAAATTACTGATGACGCACCTGCTCCGTCAATAACATATGGTTCTTCCTCCTCGCAGTCGATCCAAGCCGCACTGCCGTACGCTCTCTGCGCATCGCTGGCCTTCAACTTCTTCGTTCTCGTGGTGTATCTCTCGCAAACCGAATCGGGCCTAGACTTGTGCCCCGATACGACATATCTTAATCGCGATGCTTCGGGACATGATCATGACGCAAGCCATGGCAGTGACACTACAGCAGCTGGAATGGGCTTGCAGGCCCCGGTGCTGGCAGTGCGAGACATCAGCGCGCTGACTACAGCTGAGATAGATTCCGGCGCCGCCGCCGTCGCCGCCGCGCAGCCGACCCCAATCCCATGCCCGAAACTCGACGTACCGTCTGACACACTCAGTGCATCTCTGCCGGAGTTTTCGGACGCACAGTTGCATGAGTTGGCACAATCATGGCCAGTCCACCCTCGCCCGCCGACATCGCAGTGCCCCTCCAGATTGGCGAAGGTCGACTGGATCCATCTCGAATGCAATTATCTGCAGGCGGAATACACCGACGTTGTTGCAGACTGCCCGTGCCCCGAACTGCGACGGGCTCCGCAATTGTACTTGCCATTCATTTCGGACGCCGCGTACTTTGGGACTTATACTGTGACGAACGACAGTTGCCTGCAGTACCCTCACCGACCCTGTTATGGGAACAACTACGCCTTCCAGTACAAAAGCAACGCGGATTTATACCACGACCACCCATCCATCGAAGACAGGCACTTCAACCCACCCCCCGCCTTTGTCGACTGGCCGAGATACTCCTTTGCCAATTTCACTGCCCTGGCAGAACGCCCGCCCGGCTCGGATTGCATCACGTGCTTTATGTTCGATGTCGACCGTCGTCGGTGGACGCAGGATATCCAGGACGACTGGATTGGGCAGCAGAGCCTCCCACTCAAGCGTGGCGGGTCCCCGGTCATCCGCACTGCGCTGGATATTGGCGGTGGCGCTGGCGGGCTCGCGTCTGTGCTGGGCGTGGACTACAACGTGCATACACTCGTCATTGCCAAAGACTGGAAGGGCCTTCCGTACTTACACACGGCCGCAGCGCGCGGCGTGCACACAATACAGGTGAATGCGTTGCAGCGACTGCCCATGATGGACGGCGCCGTCGACTTTGTGCACTCGGCGTGGCTGATCAACGTGGTTGAGTCCACGCGGCAGTTTGCGAACACGCTGTACGAGTGGGAGCGGGTGTGCCGGCCGGGGGGCTACGTGATGATCACCGGGTTCAACAAACCGCTCGGGAGTATTGGGCCGTATCTGGACGAGTTTGCACAGCTGGTTGGGCGGCTGAATTGGCGCATTGTGTCTGCGGGGGTCAGGGGCCACAATCGAAAGAAGAGACTGCCGATCGGTGAGAAATTGATGGGCATACTGTCAGGCTCGGCGACAAACGCTGAGCTGGTTGAGTTTGTCTCTCGGAAAGTGCGCGTGGATGTGGGCATGGACGAGGCTGATGCCAGCAGGGACGGGTCTATGCCCGCGTTCCTCTTTTTCACTGTACAGAAACCATTTGTACGCTTTGCATAAGAGGCCCGTTGCATGAGTGTTACCTCCTTCTCGACGCATACAAGTTTTATCAATCTCATGCCATTTGGTGCGACTATACACATGACACCTGCTGGGCAAACCCACCATTGCATCTGGCCGCACGTGCAACTGTAATAGCATAGTTTGGTCATTTCGAGCCGATTAGGACTGTTTCGAAACAAGTCGACATGAGAAAGGACGAATTGCAGTGTTTGTTCCAGAGGGCTCAGAATGTGCTTGCTAAGTATCAAACAGTATGGCTTTTGGGGCAAGAGCCATCCCCCCCCCCCCCCCCATTTGAGCTCATTCACTCAATTGATCTACATATCATAGCACGCACTCACACTCGGAGTCGCCCGACCTGTCTGAATGACACGTCGAAGCGGGCAGACTGTCGTTTCAACAAAAGTTCAGTTTTCATTGATTTGGCGTGTGATGTGCAAAACAATGATATCAACACACAACACAACAGACAAGGTAACCACAGAGTGCGTGTCCGCTGAAAACGCAACGTGCACAAGTGGACCCTACTCAAATTGCTTGTTGCGGTACTTTTGCGTGTCGTAGAAAGACGTGACAACAATACGATTGGCAAACTTGCGGCCAGCGAGAGCCATCTGTGCCTGGCGACACTCCTCTGGCGTCGTAAACTCGACGTAGATCTGCTCGTGAGGGCAGAAAATGATTAAATGGCGACCAAAATGATGCAGCAAGAAGTGCCAGTGCAGCCAAAACTGAATCCAAACAGCCATACGAATATGACAAAAACAGAACAAAGGATGCCACATGAAGGCAACAGCTCTATCAGCCACTCTCATTCACAAACAGACACACTCAACCACACGCAGACAACCACTCACACCGCACACACATACTGACACCAGATGGGTACTCTGCATAGACAGTTGAGTCTTGAACTCACCTTTCCAACGCCTGGAATCGTCTCACCGGGAATAGGACGGGGAATCTCCAGACTGACAACGTTTCCAAACTTGGAGCACTCCTCACGTACGTCCTCAACAATATCTGCAAAGACAACACACGATGCACGAGTCGTCAATAAAGAGCCCAAACACCACAGCATGCGAAACTACACAAAATACACACAACTACAAACAAGCAGGTAGTGGAGACACAAACGACCTCCCCCCCCCTCCCCCCTGCAGCACTCACAACTCAATCCGGACAGGTTCCAAACGGACACTTACCACGATATTCATCCGGGTCAACAAGCTCCTCCGGCAACACCATGTTGAGTAGCTGCAATACGGGCGTTGCATTGGAGAAATCGATTGTCGCGACACCCGGAGGCATAGCATAGGCCCCCGTGGGCATTCCCAGCGGGATCTGTATTTGCCAAGGGAAAAAAAGGGTCAGAATGAAAGCGCACATCGAGCTGATTTCAAGGATTGCACACAACAAAGTGTCAATACAAGAAAACCAAGCGATCATCACCCACACGACATGAATTCAGCAAAACACTTACCAGGTTTGCTCCAGTGGCGCCACCCATGCCCATGCCCATTCCCATTCCCATGCCACTCTTGGGAGGACCACCCATCTGCTGCGCCGCCGTCTTGCCGATGCTGGCACGCTGTACAACAAGCGACTTGTCCGCGAGGGCCATTCCGTTGAGGCCAATGCATGCAGCCTCGGTGGAACTGGCGAGCACATACTCAAAAAATGCATAGCCCTGAAGGAGTACAGAGGAAAAACACAAAATAGTAATAACCAAAAAATGAGTTTCCATTTGACAGTAAGTTTGAGAGAAATAGGTGTCTTTGGCGCTGTGCCCGTCGACTAATAAATTCAGAGCAATCAGAGAGAATGGAAGCGAGATGTAAGATTCAAGTCAGTGTCTTAGGCGTGTGCCCATGGACTCCGCAAGAAAGAACGAGAGAGAAGCTGAAGTGCACTCACGTGGGCAGCGGTCATTGAAAAACGGGCAAGTTCATCACAAGCGAAAGCGAGTGTTACACACACACATACACACACTCACACACCTTTGAAAGACCCGAATTGCTGTCCTTGACAAGATTAAACGCCCGTAGTTCTCCAAATGACTGCAGCAGCTCCTTCACTTGGTCCTCGTTCAAATAGTTGGGAAGACCACCGATGAAAATTTTGTTTGCCGAATCAGGAACTATTGTCGAAATGACGCCCGGCACGTGCACGGCAGGCGGGACGTCCGAATGACCCGGAATCGGCTGGTAGTCTTTCGGTCGGCGCAATCGAATCGGTGTTCCCTGTGGTGGCACGTGATCCATACAACCAATTTCGAAAACGTAACTTCGATGAGCACATACTAAGTAACAATAGACCGAGCAAAACACACAAAAACTGTTCCTCTTGAGTTGCAATTCTTCTTCAAGAACATAGATGGACGAGGATGGCAAGAGGGAATGATGTCGAAAACCAGGTCCTTCTTGAGTGTTCAGCATTACAAACCTTGAAGTGAATACCATCGAAGGCGAGGCAGTTGGTACATTCGTCGATCGATCGGAACTGCATGAGGAACGGTTCATAACCAACGGCATATGTCAGAATCGGAGCAGCCCTTCCTCACTCACACATGAAAACGCACGCATACAAATAACAAATGCAGAATATCAACATATGGGTGCTGTGAAAACAAGACCAAGTGTCTGCTCATCTCACAAAATCGCACACCACCACCGACCTCAAGAAACGCAAAATTCTTTTCATGATTGATTTGGACGGATAGGATGGGAGATCCCGGCTCCATAATGAGCTTGGCGTTGTCCATGTGGTGCTGGAAAAATTCAGACATCTCTTGCTGCACGATATAAACACGAACACAGAATAAGTAACTGGCGCGCGGCCGTCGAGCGCGATCGAGACCGCATGGGGGAGAGCGCGGCTCGCTCACGTCATATCAGGTTGAACGCAGTCAACAACACAAGCGATATTGTTGGCGAATCTTTTTTCTAACAAACCTCAGAGACACCAAAAGGAATGTTTCCGACATACAGCCGTCGCGCCTGGCGGGTCCCCTGGTTCACTCCAGCGCTCGCCGCCGCCGCAGTCGACGCCGTTCCTGGACCGGCTTGCCCCAGAGCGAATGATGGGGCTGGACGCTGACCCGGCGGTGGGAGTCGTCCCTCCCCTGCGATGATCAACAAGGAGAAAGACAGCGGCACACGTGACAGGTCAAACACAAGCCTCAAATGTCATTTACGGCGACAAAAAGTGCAGGGTTTGAGCGGGATTGGGTGAGGCAATAATCATAATGATACAATAATATAAATAAATCAAATAGTTGACGGACACACACATACACACACGCGCGCCCACACATACACGCACGTACCCAGCAATCGCTTGTACTCTGTTGCGGACAGGTGCTCATATCCAGCGGCGGGAGTGTCCCACAGCTGAGAGGGACTGTAAAAATGATACATACGATCGCCACATGCACCAAGTTAGCAAATATATCAAATTAGAGAGGTCGTGGCCACCATACTGTACTCAAACATGACCTTTAAAAACAAACAAACAACAGAAAGAGCAGCAGTGGCCAGCACATCTTAATTCCCATTGAAATTTAAAGTAATGCAACTCACGCTCGCTTTGGCCGGGCTGGCGATTCACCGCGCCGTTTGACAGGAGAAGGAGACCTATTACGCAGGCCACAAAGACAGTGGGATGGAACACGAGGCATTACATGAGGGACGGCGAGAGTGCAGCTGGACATCTTCAATCAATCACATGCTCCCTATTAAACAACCCCACATCAACAAACCTGTGCCTCCGGCGGTCGTCATCGCCCCGATCCCTCTCGCGAGAGCGGTCCCTATCACGGCGGTCCCTGTCGCGATGGCTGTCACGGCGGCCCCTGTCATCCCTGTCACCCCGGTCACCCCGGTCACCCCGATCCCTCTCACGTGAGCGGTCCCTGTCACGCCTGTCTCGGTCATCCCTGGAAAAAGAGAGTGAAAAGCCCATCATTAGACACTCAATAAATATTGATGGCCGTTATAAGGTTTGGAAGATTCGTTCCCACCCAGGGGAGATATACAGGCACGAAAACCCAAGCATATTTGTCTTACCTTCCAGAGTGCCCGCGCCTGTTTCATGTACCGCACACACGTCATGGCCATGACGACAATAAAAGCGAAAGCAATGCAAATGCTCATGAGAAAAAGGGGTCGTTGAAGGCAACAAATGCGCCGACCAAACAGTTGTGCGATTGCAACGTCATGACACAGCAGACAATTACCTGTCACGCTCGACCTCACTTTCGCGAGCAAGTCGCTGACGCTCGCGCTCCATCGCCCGCTCAGAAATATCGCCTGAGACAAAAACCAAAAACAGCAAAAGGGGCACGCGGATCAGTCTGAAATGTCGTGCTCTATCTCTACCGCTATTGTGGGATGGCTTTGGCGGAAGGGCGCTTCGGAGCGTGGAACATGTGCTGGGACAACTGTACACGCCCGCTTTGAGCAGAGAAAAAAAAATGCTGCGGGAGTATCGTCAGTGTCCGCAGCCAATGGACTCCACAGAGCATAGAAAAGATGCAGGATTCAAATCAGTGTCTTAAGGGCTGTGCCCATAGACTCCACAAGAACTAGAACAGAAGAGGACGTCAAAGGTTTGCGTCAATCGCATACGCAATCGACCATGAACTCCACAGACCAAAAAAACCGACAAATACGGGCAAAACAGCGCTGAAGCACAGGGGCGGAAGGCATTAGCTAGGTATGTGTGTCGCACGCACTCACCCCCATATCCCTGCAAGATGCACGAGGTTGTCACCAGGACAGACACGCACACAAAATCATTGGCAGAGTCAGAAATTGTATAGCCATCATTGCATGTAGCCAACAGGTGACCGCCCGCCCACACATTCAAGGTCACATTGATGGGTCCGCGTTGTGCCCCGAACGATACCAGAGCAATCAATCCACACACTACGCCCACAACAACATTACATTCACAATCGTCTCTCATTCGCAGTTGCGCCACTTATCAGCCCTTGGACATCAACATCCAGCCGATACACAAGAACTGCAAAGTAGAACAGTAACATTCCACAAATTGCCAACTGACCTGGGGCCTGTCCTGCGCCGGATCACTGCCGTGCTGAGACGACGGAGGATGCGGATGCGAATTCGCCTCTTGCGGCTGTGCATGGAGATCCCTGTGACTCTGCCCGTCCTGCCACGGAGCGGGCGCAGGGAGTGCATCTGCACCATTGCGATCATCCACAGTTGGCATCGTAGGATCGTAATACCCAACCGCAGGATTCGCGCCACCTTCTACGTATTGCGGAATGTCATCCGCCATTTTCTCGGTTAAACTGACTAACTTAGCACGCACGGACTGACAGAGGATCGCGTGACCAAAGAAAATAACAGCGTCTGCCAATCGCGTTCCTGCAGTTGATAATACAGAAAACAAACCCCACAGTCATGAAACTGAGTATGTGACGAGGCCAAAAAAACACAAGGCACCACAATTAAAAAACAGACAGACATGAGGGACAGGCCTTAATGAAGTTGACTTCGAAGGCACAAGAGATGAAAACGCCAGTGCGAGGAGCAGACATGACAGGGCGAATTCCAAGTGGATCCCTGCCCCGAGACCAACAAAATGCCACAAACAACGGGTTATCGAGGGCAATCATGACAGTGTCTTTGACATGACCAGGATTGGAACAAGATTTGTGCCCGCCATTTTAGCCCGCTCACCAACTATCCACTTGAAAGGAGGCAAAGCAATACACAGATCGACCCTATCCAACGCACAATTATGAAAATGGGCTGACAACCCAAAACAGAATTCCCACTGGAAAAAGCACCACCGCACATCTAATAATTAGCATTCAACTGAAGCTTTCAGAGACAATCCCCCCCCCCCCCCCCCCCTTTCCCGCGCATTCGGTGAGTTGTCGTGCCTCTATCCGACTGATGATGCGTGATGATGCGTGTGCGCCTGTGTCAGTTGCACACGCACGCGCGCTGACAGACTGATGGGAACATCTGTTTTCCGAGCCACTGCGGATTGAATTGAAACAGAGTCCGATAATGCGCAACATTTCAGGTCCATTTTCCACATTACGACCCCTGGACAAAACAGCATGAGGACTACAGGATTCGGAAGAATTATCCGGAGTATATTCTCCCCGAGTAGTGACGTGTCAGTTTCCATCCGACGTCATGGAGTCAACGATTATTACTCAATATGACTTTTTGATAGTAATTCCATACTGAGGGGTGCTTTATTTTCTCATTGTGCCGCTATTTCGCTCTGACTATTGAGTGTGTGAGTGTGGTTATTTGCATGTGCCGTTTGTATGGCGTGACTATGGAACCTCGCGTTATTTCGCTCCTTTGTTTACCTTGCCTGATACAACCTTGGCACGCGTATGCTCTTCTGCCATTGGGCGCGCACTTTGAGTTGTGTGTGTGTGTGTGTGTGTGTGTGCGACTGTGTGTGTGTGTGTATGCGTGTCTGTATGACAGATGCACAAACATACACACACACGGCACACAGAGACACGCATCCATCATTGTCACCGTGCATAGTAGAGCATCCGTTTGGAGAAATATTCACCGCTTACGGTTGCTTATATCCACCTAGCAGGATCCGAATAATTTGATGACGTTGCCACCATTCGCACTCGAAACAGCCCCGATAGGAACATACGCACACACGCCTACCAACTGATTCTAATCACAGACTGCTCCGTTCTCCTCTGGAGTATAGCGTCAAACGAATATCTCCCTCGTTTGACGGAACCGTCACCGTCGCGAGACGCAAACGATTGATAATCGAAAGACCTTTGGAAAATCAGTGTTGGATAGGAACGTACGCACTTGCACCGGCTCGAACGCGGGTTAATACGAGTCGTAGGCCAGTGCAACCACTGTGCGACTGGTGCTGTCTTGTCTCTATTATTCAGCAAAAGTATTGGGGGCGGCATTTGCTGGAGTGACTGAGTATGGATCTCAAACAGCAACTCATGCTCAACCAGTTTGTCAATGCGACTGGTTGTAGTCATGACAATGCATTGGAGGTCTTGGCCTCAACAAAGTGGCAGTTTGAGGTATGTGCGTGTGTGGTTTTTTTAGTGTGTCGTGTATGCACATTTGTATGTCTGCTTTGTGTGTCTATTTGTGTGTTATGTAGCTTTTTAATTGTCCTTTCATTAATAATTGTAATTTACGTGCCTATTCATTCGCTAAGCCGTTATGGTAGCATACAGTGCACACGCCGCCTCAATTTATGATGCATTTGACACATTCACACTTCCATACGCACACTCCGCCACTCAACAAGTAATATGCGCTTGTGCCTAAGCGGTATGAGTTCTCACTCTCTGTGCTTCCTTTCTTTTTTGAAGGCTGCGATGAGCACTTTCTATCAGCAACAACCTACACCAGCAAGTGGCTTCATGGGAGCGACACCGGTGTGTATTTTTTGTTTGTTTTTAGTATGCACCATTATCTTTTTTCTCGGCCATCTCCGAGAAAAGAGAGTGAAAGAAAGGTCAAAGCAGGAGTGGATTAGGGAGGGGTCTTACTGTACTTACTTTGGGTGTGCAATTTGGAGTGATTGCCAGGCTTTCTGATTATGGCATCCGACTGCTGTATAGCTATTATGTGCCACTATGTCCAAAATGTTATTCTCGCTCAAATTGCGAATTTGTGAGGTCCAGTATCGAACATGCTCACTGTCACATTTACTTGCATCTAGCCTTACTGCTCTGATTTCGTTTCACATTTGGTGTGGTAATGTGTTCTTTCTTTATATGTGGTGTGGAGTCCATGGGCATAGCACCTAAGACACTGATTTGAATCATACATCTCTATATATGTGGAGTCCAAGCGCCCACATATTGCATCTTGATCTTCTTATGTAGAGTTCTTGGTGCCTACGGCCACTGATTATTTATCCGCCTCTGTTCTGTGTTTTGCTTTTTGTTTTTTTGACGATAGGCAAATACGCCCGCCAATACACCAGCGACGCCACCAAACTTTCCCGCGGCGATCCAGGCGTTTCAAAACATGAACGTGGATAAGAAACAGCGAAAGTAAATTAGTTGCAGAGGAAGGAAAGTTGTGTCCCCTGTGCTCTCTGGGTGCTATATGCTTTTATATTCCACCGGAGTGTCTTGTGTGATTTCGACATCTAAGCTCGCTCTTCTGTTTGTTTCTGTTTGTATTCTTTGCATTGTGTAATTTCCTTTTCTTTCGCTGCACGCGTTTGCCGTATCGCGTTGGTTTTCACTTTTCCCTCACCTTTATTTTGTGTTTGTGTGTTTTTATTCTTGTTGTTATTTTGTCCGCACTTTGTTCTATCCGTACTGTCTGTAATACGTCTCTGCATTCAGTTTGTTGCACGTGGGTTATTCAAAGACAATGGTGCGCTGCCGTGGCCCGGTTGTTGGTCTCAACTTCTTTTGTTATTGTTATCGTGTGTGTGTCGCTCAATATCGTGTGTGCTCGCGTGAATCGCAATGATATTATGACTTATAAGTATTTGCCTCAGGTTCATCCACCGCACAACTGCCGAAGCGCAAAACTACTCTATTGCTGAAAATGCAAAGTGTTGATTCAAGTGGTCTCTCTCATTTAGTGAGATGGAACGGGAGCGCCAGCGCGCAGTCCACAAAACACCACTTATTGCCGATTCACACGCACGCGCACACCAGCACAGGCCCATCCAAACAACTCCATAGGGCATCATCACCCCCTTACAGCTCGTTTGATCTTCGCTCTTCACAGACACGTCTCAGCGTCCCAGTGCGCACACAAGATAGCATTGTGAGCACAAACACATACACATACACACACACACACACAAAACGCCATAAAGAGAGACGCACGCTCCGCAAACAAGACACGCACGCAGCTGCATCAACCACAACCGTCAACAAAACCACACAAAAACACCAAACGCGCTCACGCCAGGATGTTCGATCCCTCGACCTCGCCCTTAGACTCCTGCTGGGCCTTGCTCTCCTTCCTGGCCTTGACATTACCCTTGTGCTCCACGCGCCTCTGCTTTTTTGCCTCGAGTTTTGCGGCGCGCAAAGCAACCTCCTTCTCCTTCTTAGCAAGGACGGCGGCGGCAACGGTAGCAACGCGACCCTTGCCGCCCGTATCGAGCGCACTCTTTTCCGTGAGAAACTTGTCGATTTCCGCCTGTTTGCGACCCTCGGCTAGATCAATCATGCGCTGACGCAACGCTTCCTTCTGACGTTTATACTTGGCAGCCTGTGCACATGAGTTGTGAGTTGAGGATGACGACACAGAGGAACAATAAACCGTCAGGGGACATCACAAAATGGGCTCCAAAAACAGAATCAGTTTTCGGCAACGGGTGCGCAGTACACACAGATCGTTCCGTCCCCTTCGCCTGTTGAAGCGAACACACACACACACACACTCGTGTATTAAAATGAGCAGAGCGCAAGCAAAGAATGCGCACCTTGACCGCCTGCTTCCACGCCCAGCCCCTCTTGGGCGGCACATTCCGCACCCAGTCGTCCTTCTCTGCCTCTGCCGCCGCAGCCTTCTTCTCTTCCTCAGCGAGGCGTTGAGTCTCCAACAGCGCCCGCCGCTGGATTCCGGCCTCTGTTGTGGGGGGACACCGCTTTGCAATGAGCGCATCACGACGTGCTTTTTGCGCGAGTACCTGTGTGGGCGAGCGGGGGGGAAGGCATCAATTTCCAAGTTTCACAATATTTGTATAGAATCCCAACACCAGCACATCAAAGAGTGAGGGCCTTCAGTACTCAAAAGCCAGCATTGGGAGAGAGAGATATGTAGGATTCGAAAGAGCGACAGAGATGTAGAATTCAAGTCAGTGTCTTGGGCGATGTGCCCATGGACTCCCCAAAGAGCGAGAGAAAAAAGAGACAGAGAGAGACAGAGCACCAGTGGTATAGAGAGATCTAAGACAATGACGTGTGCCCTCTTGAATCAGCCTTCCTTATTCAGTGACTGTGACAAATATGTGATGTGTCAGGTGCGTCTGAACACACGGTAACCCACAACATGACCCGAATAATAACACACGGAAGTGCAAACAACATCGGCATTCCCACCCTTTCTCGTCGGGGCGCCTTGCCAGCCTTTCTGCGTCCACGCACGGACGGTATCCGAATCCCGAGGTAATTTCCCTCCCCAGGGACCGGCACCTTCTTGGGCTGCTTCAGCCCGCACTTGACAATCAGCGGAGGATCTGCGATCGACCGGCCCGCCAAATCGGCGCAAATGTGGGGTGGGTTCTGTGTAAACCTTCCCACCACTATCGGTCGCCACTCTGGCAGCACTGTGGTCCCCGGCATACCCGGCCTCACAATCGTAGTATTCAATTCCCACACCTTGGGACGCGTGCGCGGAGTGGTCGACACCATCATGATGGCCTTCTTGGCCTTCTTTGTTGTCGCAGCCGCCACCGCTTCATCTGCGATGGCTTTCTCCTTTGCGAGTAGCTCCTGGAATTGGTCGCGATTCATGCGCACTTTGCGGACCCAGTTCCATTTCTCGAGTTCAGCCATGACATGGTCTCTAAGGGCAGTGATTGACACGTTGCTACCCGGTGTGAGTTTCTGCATGTTTGCGTATGTAGGGGGAGGGGAGAGATGATGGTGGAAGCAGCGTAAGGACGACGCAGAAGTGCGAATCGTGCACACACAAGTTTGTGATTGAGTAAAAAGTGTGTGTTGTGTACTGCGTGCGCCCGTGTGTGTATTTGGAAGAGGGGTGGGTGGTGACATATGGCTCGACATCTACACCGTATTCATCAGTTCAACCAACAGGGAACGATAAGATAGCGCATGATGAGCAAACGCACCTGGTGTATATCCCGTGTATGCAATTTCTCCACCCGAAGCAGGCGAATAACCTGGTGTACAATCGGCTCCGCCATCTTCCCTCGCCGTATGCCGTTGGTGCCGCGCCCCGAGTGAATCGAGGCCGGACCCGCAACTCAACTTAATCGAGAACTGATACACTTGCCAACAGCCACACTGTGATGTCCCACGTAAGACCAACCAGAACGTCCCGAAAAAGAAAAAGAAAAAGCAGCCACTTGTGGTCTTCACTGTATATAAAACGAGCTGTCTTCCATTATAGCTTCACGCGTTGGTTGTAAGTAAAAAGGCTTTGTGCCGAGCAGATCGTGTGGAAAGAAAGGCAGCTATAATTGATTTGAAGTTTGAGTCCGACATTTGTGATATTTTTGCGAACTCGGTTCAATTCAACTCATTTCATCACGTGATCAGATGCCAATTCCTCATATTAAGTAGGAAAACGCACACTCGATGTCGATACAGTGTCATATGATGCATTAGTGTGAAGTAATCTACTTACGAGCTGTATTCAGTTGTATGGACATATTCGGTTCAAGCACGTGGATACACATTGCAGACAGCTGATGTCAGATTTCTGTGTGTACGTCACATGCTGCAAGGACACAAGACCTTGCACACACCCCAAACACATGCACACACACACACCACAAGCGCTCGTGTTTGCGCGAACATCGACATTATATTTAAAGGAGGCATCTGCAACCTCGTAGTCTGCTTGCAATATTGTAAAGAATCGTTGGGCTGTTGAGTGCATCTCTGCCGCGAGAATGGCTGACCAGGAAGTGCCTCAGCTTGGGTGCGTGTGGATTTAAAGTTGAATAGTGTCACGCAACATGGTAGCTCGGTGTGCGCTCCATACACATGTAAACATTTATAATAATATAGTTTGCAGTCCTTCAGTCTCGCCACAGCTGCTTCGGTTTTGTGTAATCCGGCTCCTCTCTTTACGATCCTCGCTGTGCCAGAATACATACTGTTGCTGCGCCTAGATAGTTAACCTTGTCTCTGTTGCGTGTTGTTTGCTTGTGCGGCACAGTGCTGACGGACAGCCGCTGTCCAAGAAGGCCGCCAAGAAGCTTGAGAAGGACAAGGAGAAGGAGGCGAAGAAGGCGGAATCTGCACGGAAGCGCGCCGAGGAGGACGCCGCCAAAGACACTCCCGTGGGTGGATGCTTTGCTGTTCTGTGTCTGTGTGGACTTGTCACTTGATGCACCAGCTCGTTGTTTCACCTTCATTTATTGCTTAGCGCATGACACGCAACAATCACAACAATTGGGGGGGGAAAAAACGACAGGATTTCGCCAAGGAATTTTACGGCCTGTCGCCGTTGAACCAGAGTGCGGAAAAGAAGGTTCGCAACTGGACGCGCGTGCTGGACCTGTCCTCCGCCCACGCCGGCCAGTCGGTCCTCATCCGTGCGCGCATCCACAATTCCAGGTTGGTTGGCTGATTATTTTCCTATTTTGGCGCTGTTGGGCCCTTCATTTCTCAATCGAGGTTGTCTTGTCCTTCCCTTTCGCCCCATGTATGACACTAAATGGCATTTTGTCTTGCCTCATTCAGGACGACTGGCAAGCAGTGCTTCCTCGTTTTGCGCCAGCGCCAGAGCACCGTCCAGGCCCTCGTCTATGTCAGCGAGAAGGCATGTATCTTGGTCTCCTTTCTTTTGTGTTTACACATAACATGAATGGTTATGCTTTGTTATCTCTAGGCGTTGATCACAGACTGGCATGACCATGCTGTTTGTGCCCACTTTATGCATGCATGGTCCGATATGAGTTTGTGGTTCGAATGAAAGTGATAATGTGATGTGACGTGTCTCTGTGCTTATACATTCTTGTTTGTTCGTTTGTGCGGTTGTATGTGATGTATGTGTGTGTGTGCGTGTGCATGTATGCTTGCGTGCATCCCGCCTCGCAATATACAGGTTAGCAAGCAGATGGTCAAGTTTGCTGGCAATCTCTCCAAGGAGTCTCTTGTTGACATTGAGGGCGTTGTCACAAAGGCCGACCAGAAGATCGAAAAGTGCACGCAACAGGTGAATGCGCTGGGTTGACTCGCCACGTCACGTGATGTGATGTGCTCTTGCCATGTGCACTGCACGGACCCACTTTCTTTCCCTCTCTTTCTCCTTCCTCATGCGACTCTGCATGTCTCTTGCGATTGTGATTGTGTGTGTTCCTAATGCGCGTTCATCTTTTGCTCATTCATGTACACACATACATATACACATATGCACAACAAAAAAACGCTCCCACAAAATCTCACGTGGAAAACGACTTACGCATTGATGCAGGACGTTGAGATTCACGTCGAGAAAATGTTCTGCATTAGCCAGGCCGAGCCCCGCCTTCCTTTCTCCCTTGATGATGCATCGCGCCCTGAGATCGAAGGAGAGGAGGTAAATTTCGTCGATGTTTTGTGTGGACAATTTTGTGTGTGTATGTGTGTGTGTGTGTGTATATATATTCTATGTGTGTCCTCTACCCGCCTCTGGCTGCCCTCGTCGTAACCGACGCATTCTTGTATGACGAGGCAACAGCTTAATGTGGGTTCTTCCGCTTTTGTCTCTCTCTTGTGGTTGTTGTGGAGTCCACGGCACAGCGCCTAAGGCATTGACTTGAATCTTGCATATCTTTGTCTCCCTGTCTTGATCTGGAGTCCATGGGCTCAGAACTGACTTCAATTATGTGTGTATGCATTATATCGATGATCTGCGTTATTGCATGTATTGGCTTTGCTTTTGAACATCCGCCGTGTTCCATAATTTGCAGACGGCCGATGCCCAGTTTGTACGTGTCAATATCGACACTCGTCTGGACAACCGCGTGATTGATCTCCGCACAACCACCAACCAGGCCATCTTCCGGTGCGTTGTTGCCTGCGTCTGCTGCTCTCGTGTGTATTGTAATGGCTGCGTCTCAGTGCGCAAGTGTACATGCATACACACACACACATACGTACACACACACATATACACACACACAAACTCCCTGTTTGTGTTGGTCTCTCTCGTGAGGAAGAGCTAAGACACTAACTTGAATCACACGCACATCACAACATATTTACAAACATACACACACACGCCCGCACTCTCTCTTTTCCATTCCATATTCACACGTATTTATTTATTTTGCAGCCTTCAATCTGCGACGGGCGCTCTCTTCCGCGAGTTTCTCACTGCGAATGATTTCACCGAGATCCACACGCCCAAGATCATCCAGACGGCCAGCGAGGGTGGTGCAAATGTGTTCAAGGTGCGTTGTTGTGGTGCGCATTTACTTATTCTTCACTTTCTGCAGAGGGACGTGTTCCTCTGTTATGTGGTTTTTATTAGTTTTGATTGTCATCCTGTATTTATGTTGCCTCTTTTGTCTCATATGAAGGCGCGGTTTGACTGCCACGCCACACAATGCACACAATTTGCCATTTGAGTGCTACAGTGAAGCCCTTCCGTCTCTTTTTTGACGATTTTGTGCAATATGATGTGTAAAGTGAAAACTCTATCGACAAGCAGACAAATTGCAATACGAAGCTATGAAAACAGTCTCACGCTATAGTTATTGTTCTAATTACAAAATTAATTATGGTCATGCGCATATAAACCATTTTGTGTGTCGCAGGTGTCGTACTTCAAGGGAAGCGCCTTCCTCGCCCAGTCTCCTCAGCTCTACAAGCAAATGGCCATTTGCGCCGACATGGAGCGTGTCTTTGAGATTGGACCCGGTGTGTGATTGTGCCCTCCTCACATTTCTCTATCACTGGTGCATATACGTGTGCGTGCGTGCGTGTGCATGGATGCACGCATATTTGTGACCTTGATCGCTCTCTACGTTGCATGCTGGAGGAGTAGTTGTGCAATCGGTCGCCTCGAGTTGATGATTGTCCCCCGAGCTAAATGTGTGCTGCGCTTCTGAATTGTGCAAATTTTGTTCATTGTCTGAGTCAGTGTTCCGTGCGGAGGACTCAAACACCCACCGCCACCTCACGGAATTTGTTGGCCTTGATTTGGAGATGGCGTTTAACGACCACTACCATGAGGTGCGTGTGCGTGTGTGTGTGTGTGTTTCTGTGTGTGCGTGTGTTCGTGTGTGTGTATATAAATATATGTGCGTTTATGTGTTTGTCTCCATGTGCGGATGTACTGCGAAGTTTATCTCTGTGTATGCGTGTACCTGTGAGTGTACGGGTTTGTAATTTTTTGAATTCCACTCCGTCGCACACATTTAGTATTCTGACGCCTCCATTGCGTCTCGCTTGCATGGTGCTCGTCTGAAACATGCACACACACACACACACACACACGCACAGGTCCTGGACATGCTCGACAAACTGTTTGTGTCGATCTTCAAGGGATTCCGCGACCGCTTTGCCGCCGACATTTCCACTGTCAGCAAGCAGTTTCCCTGCGAGCCGTTCAAGTTCCTCGAGCCCAGCCTCAGGTGCGCCCTGCGTTATTTTGCGTTGCAAACCGAAAGTTGAGGCAACTTTTTTATGGGGCTGCATCTGCGTCTGTGTGCACAACAACATGTGTACATGTATGTGTACATGTGGGCGGTTGTATGTTTGTTCGGGTAATATGTAGCTACAACCCGTGCTGATCTGCGTGGTGTGTGTTTTTCCAGGCTGTCGTGGAAGGAGGCGATCGCCCTCCTCCGCGAAAACGGCATCGAAAATGGCGACTTTGAAGATCTCAGGTGTGTGACTTGGTGCCTTTTTTTTGATAGGGGGGACAAGGTTACGTGGGGGTCTGATTTTGATGTTTTTTATTCAATTGTTGATTGCTTGATTGTTCGGGCCCTATCACTTGGTCTGTTCTCTCACAATAAGCCACCCACCCACATACCCGCACCCACACCCACACAACATACCTGCTGTGCGCCACAACTGCTCCACGCAACCTATTTACAGCACTGCCAACGAGAAGGCGTTGGGTCGCTTTGTGAAGGCAAAGTATGACACGGACTTCTTCATGCTGGACAAGTTCCCGCTTGCCGTGCGGCCGTTCTACACTATGCCCGACCCGCATGACCCTGTGAGTTGACGCGTGTGTGTGTGTGTGTGTGTGTGTGTGTGTGTGTGTGTGTGTGTGTGTGTGTGTGTGTGTGTGTGTGTGTGTGTG
>CALSCR010002842.1:0-11881 GCA_943704495.1 Pigoraptor chileana | reverse complement strand
TGTGTGTGTGTGTGTGTGTGTGTGTGTGTGTGTGTGTGTGTGTGTGTGTGTGTATGTGTGTGTCTGCTCTACGTGTGTGTGTGTGTGTGTGTCTGCTCTACGTGTGTGTGTGTGTGTGTCTGCTCTACGTGTGTGTGTGTGTGTGTGTGTGTATCATATCTCTCGCTTGTCTTTGCCTTGAGAAACAGCGCCATCCACCGATACCAAAAAAAAAGGACTAAAAGGCAGGAGCCGTGTACCCACGTGCACAATCCGAGAGTAAGGCTACAAGGCAAGCGAATAAACTCAGGCTGTGTGTTTCGACGGGGCGGCTGGTGACGGCTTGTGGGTGCCTTTGGCCAGCCACGCCGACCGCGCTGCTATGCGCCGAGCGTAGTCCCGCAGCATTGCAACTTGTCTGATGTCGTTCAGATTGGAAATAATTTGAGACATGCAATAACGCAATTGGCGGGGGTCGTGTTGTGCATTGTCAAAGGATGGGTTAGAGAGCAGTTGCAGTCAGCATCCCGGATATTGACGTTCGTTCGATGAAAGCGCTGTTCTTGCGGAGGACAGCACTGGCAGTCATCCACACGCACACACATCACACACACACATGCACATACACACACACACACGCACACACATCACACACACACATGCACATACACACACGCGCGCGGACACGCACACACACACAATCACACGCACACACACACACACACACACACACACACAGCATGCCTGCAAACGTGCACACCCAACACACCTTCCTCGATCATCCATCTGATCAACCATTCGGCGCAGTTGTACTGTCACGTGAATTGTGTCCACCCCGAGCCCCGCACGCGCCCGCCGCTCCGCATCGGCAGACAGCTTTTGGAATTTACTAATTCAATGCAGCGTCGTTTGATTGCATGTGAGTGAGCACCGATGACTTACTTATTATGCATCTGCGCATACGCAGCTGGCAATCACAAACACACAACAAAAAGGCACGCACAACAGACACACACACACACGCACGCACACACACACACACACACACACACACACGTACAAGCACACATACACACATACACACACATACACACACACACACAAACACACAGTATACATACACTGCAGCCTGCTCCATATCAGTCTCGAGGCATTTGATGACGGCGGCAAGCTCCGCGGGAGAGTCGATCCCCCGGATAGGATTGACCCCGGCATGTAGGCACGCCCGACATCCGGCCGACAAGTGCGCCCTCAGCAGCGACTTGACTTTACTCGCACTCGCAGGGGGATTGTTGCGGGACCCGCACTGTGCTGGTCTGGGCGGTCGCACGACGGCGTGTGCATGTTGTTGCTGTTGTTGTGTTGGCGGTTGTGGATGTTGTGGCATGAGGCATATAGGTCACACAGTTCACCACCGAACAAAACGACGCCCCAACGACATGCATCACAGTAACCACCGCATCATAATCGCACCTCATCTCCCTTGTATTTGGCAATGCGTTGCCTGTCCGGCTGGTGTCTAGACACCGCACCGGTGGCAGTCTTGACACTGTGGACCGCAAGGACAACACCTCGACGACGCGATCGAATGTACAATGTCTGGCGACGGGCGATAGTGGCACAAAGTCAGTAATCAATCTCACCCAAACGAAGGCCACATCAGGAAATTAAATGCATCAGTTCAGAGCATTTTTCAAAGGCATTCGCGCATTTTTGATAAGAGTAACGGGCTCAATGTAAAATTAGCCAGTCAAAATCCAACAACGATGTGGTGAGAGTTGGAAAACACAACACACACACACACACACTTATTCACACACATATAATTGCGTGAGACACACGGAAAAACCGCACACGCACACTCAAAAAAGACACGAGCATACCTGCAAATCGGCCTCCTTGAGCAGACGAACAGCTCGCTCACTTTCCACCTCCGTCTCCAATTGGCGAATGCGATCCTGCCAAAATGAATGCATTCAGCCCCGGATGTTTCACTTTCGAACCGAAAGAAATGATTCACAACACGCACACAACCAAATACACGCACAACAACGGCATTCGTCACATGGCACACGCCCCTTCCGTCCCCTCCACACACACACACACACACACACACACACACACACACACACACACACCTCTGCCGTGACACACATGCCCTCCAGCTTAGTGCTCTTCTCCCGCAAAGCCCCGAATACAGAGGCAATGCGCGCGCCGATCATGTCTCCAACACTTGCCAGCCCTGTCGCCCGCCCTCCATTTCCGGCACTGCTGCCCTCCTCACTGTCGTTGCCGTCATCGTCATTGTAGCCACTCATGGCTTGTTTGTCCTCTGGTATGCGAACGTCGGGATGCTTCTTCTTGCTCCATGGCTGTGCGCTGTCTTCACGAATGCCTGTTTCGATCGGCCGTCCGAATTTCTCGTGCTCACTGTCACTGCCGTCGCTACTCCGCGCGAGCCCATCACCATAATGACCAGCTCCATCTTCAACTCGCACCCTTTTCGCTCCCTTGACACCCGTGCCAGCGGCAACCGCATGCCTCGTCGATTGTCCACCGACGCGTCTACCCGCAGTCGCAGTCTTCCACGAATCCGTCACTGTGCCGTCGTCTGGTCTGCCGGCGCCCAAAGCATCCCTGCGTGCTGGCAAGCCCGCCACGGCGGCTGTTGCATCGCCTTCATCATCCTCGTCTTGGTCAGTCGATACATGGTCCGGGGTGTTATCTGAACCAGAGGTTCTGCGGTGTGGGCGCACTCCCCGCTGGTCGGACACCAACGGTACAAAGGGGTCGGCGTCACCAGAGGCAGTGACGCCGTTGCCAAGGTCTCGATCGGCCTCTTCAAAGTGGCGACGGTGCGTGTGGCGCGCGGGTCTTCTCTCCCGCGACCGCTTTTCGCGCCGATTGTCACGTGCGACGTGTTCTTCGCGGGTCGTGTCGGCGTGTTTTTCGTTCACAGCAGGACCATCATCATCGAGTGAACCGCTCCTCCCCTCCCGTCCCCGCCGCAACACAGCCCACTCACCATCGACATTGTGGTCGCTGCCGTCGCGTTGCCGGCCCCCAGCACGATCATCCCGCACATCTGCGTCCTTGTAGTTCCGCACTGCACGCGAATCCTCCTCGCGCATTCCAACTGCAGTACTCACCGCAGTATGCCCGGCGTGCTCCGCTTGTCTTTGATGGAGCATGTTGGCACTGTCCGGGTGTCGACTGTGTGTGTTGCGACCAGCATCATCGCGACTGTCGCTGACTCGGGCAGCAGAGTTCGACAACTTCTCCGTCGGCTTCATCAGATTGCGGCGGCTGCGGATGGTCCTTTGCTCTCTCTCAGTCTCCCTCTGCTCCCTCTTCCTCGGACTGCTCTTTCCTGCTGTGCTGGTGTGCGGTTCGGGTCTTGATGAAGCGCGATCATGCATCTTGTCCCGCTGGCGACCGCTGTGGCGAGGCGAAGGGTCGACGGAATGTGCGTCACTGTTGCCTGTGCGCGGCTGGACCAGCACTGGGCTCTGCTCATCCGGGGATGCAGCGTCTGCGATTGGCGATGTGTCACGTGTTCTTCGGATGCGCGACGGCTGCTGCTGCTTTGCGCCGACGCCAGATACCCCTATGACCGTCTTTGGTAGCGGAATCATTTCCGAGAGCTCGCATATACCGGCATCCATGCGACGAAACAGGGCGTCCAGTTCTGGCCGATTGAGGGATAGCGTGACGTAAGCGCAGTTGTCAAAGCACGTGGAGTCACCACAAAGATTTACAACCATAAACATGCAAATATTCCGTGAACAACAACGCACAACACGAGTGAGCCACCGTCCGCGAAATAGCGACAAACCTTGCTTTCTCTTGTTCGCGTCAGATGTCACGTAACTCGAGTCACCAGCATTGCAGACGGACGAATCCACCAACGGCACCCATCGGCCTTGCGGCGAGGCCTCCAGGGCGGCCACTTCCATGCGCCTATTACTGCCCAAGAGGGGCGGCGGCTGTGAGCGGGCTCCTGCCTTTGTAGGCGACTGCGGGAGAGCGCTTGCCTTTGTGGGCGACTGGGATGTCTCTGTGAGCAGGCGGTAATCAGCAAGCTCCTGTTCCAAAGCGGCGACAGTGCTGCTTGCATGCATTAGACTGTTGTTGGCTGATTGCCCCTGCAGATGCATACGGCGTGTCTTGTCGAGGAGAGCTTCAAGAGCGGCGATGACGGCTGTGCCACAAATGTGTGTGTTTGTATGTGTAAGTGTATGTGTTGTGTGTGTGTATGTGTGTGTGCGTGCATGTTTGTGCGGGGTGTGCGTGTGCGTGTAGAAAGAGTGTGTGAGCGTGTGTGTGTGTGACGGACAGAATCAGGTCAGTGTCTTGGGCGCTATGCTCGCACTCAACATGTGAGGGGAGAGTGTGTGTGTGTTTTGGGCATAAGTTCATCCAATACTAAACAAAAAGACAGGAAGAGAGTGCACACCAATCACCGCAATAAGCAGCTGTATCAATAAATTACAACGCAAGTCAACCCACAGACCATGGATGCTTACGATCGGGGTCGGTGTACACACGGACAGCGAATGCTTGCGACGTGACAACACAATTTACCTTGATGTTCGCCATGAGATTCGCTTTCGTCCGGTCCTTCAAGCGCATGCATCACTGACCGATGTCGACTGCCGCCAATTGCGGCCGCCCTCGAGTGAAGAAGCGCTGCCATGGTGACCAGATGTGCGACAGGGGGGACTTTGAGTGGCGCTGTCCCCCGTCCAGAGTGCGTTGTCGCTGAGCGCAATAGGAACTCGTGCTCGCGATGGTATTGCTTTGTTACTGCGGCATCTTCAGTCAGCGGCTGGCGTCATTGCACGGCGCCATGTGTTTTTGAGTCGACCACAATGCAACACCAAAGCAAACGCTAAATTGTTTTGTTAGTAAGATGTGACGTGCTCTGAAGAAGGCGATACTTATAATGAGGGCCCCATGCTCGACAATTGTTGCAACTGGGACTCTATAAAAAAAAGTACCAGCAGTTGTGTTGGTGTGTGTGTGTGTGTGTGCCCTTAAATTCATACCAATTGGTTTCCCGCGCATTTCGCCGCCAGTTGCACGTGACTGTGTCACGTGATTTTAATCGCAACGTAAATGTGAAAGTGGACTTCGCAAACTACCCGCAAATAGGGGGTCGATTTCAAATTAAATGCTGCGAGTAAGTCCGCCATCACGTGATACGTATGAGTCGGCTTTATCACGTGATGCGCATGTGATAAGTGCTCCTTCATTTCATCATAACGTGTCACTCACTGAGTAGTGGCTGCTCTAACTGACATTACGCTTGTGTGTGGCGGATGCAACCCGCCTGTTCGCTTCATGCACACGACCCCTTCTTTACCAAGCAAGACAAGTGAAGTGCATTCTTTGAGAAAGGTATAACTGCTTCAAAAGAGACCTTGTTCGCAGCTTAGAGCCATACACTGCTTCTTGTCGCCTGTTGCACCCACTCCCTCTCATCGTGGACGCGTCCTTCTTGATAGACACAAACGCGCTTCTTAATCTCAGAGACACACAGCAAACATGAGCAAAAAGGCGGGCGGCGGCGGGAAGAAGCCGAATGATGCCGTTGCTGCGGATGTGCTGCAGGCCATCATTCTCGCCGACTCGTTTAATGAACGGTTTATGCCCATCACACTCGAGGAGCCCAGGGTGCGTCCATGTTTCCGCATGCGCAATCCATATGGAATGGAATGGATACGGCCATCGTTCTTTGAAATGGCTTCGTTGTCGTCTTGCTGATTCGCCGCTACTGCTTGTTTTGTGGCGGATCGCACGGTCACTGCTTTGTGTGAATAAGAGGCGTCATCTATCTTGCAAAGCTTGATACCCGCACGCTGTGCCCTGTATAATTCTTCTGCTCAAAATGCGCACATGTGCTGTCGCGTGCTCTCTCTCTAATCATCCACAATGTGCCTTGCATCTGCCCTCAGTCTCTCCTGCCTCTGGCCAATACGCCCCTGCTGGACTACACGATCGAGTTTCTCGCCGCATCGGGAGTCCAGGAGATTTATGTGTTTATGTGTGCACACGCCAAGAAAATCGATGCCCACCTTGAGTAAGTGATGCAGGCGTGTAGCTGCACAAGCTAATAGAACGGCATGTAATTGATTAAGTGCCGGAAACGACTGTGGGCTTGTTTCTGAAAGCATTTGTGGTTGTGGTCGGCTTGACTCGTACTCTCTTGCACTCACGCACACACACACTCTCACACACACTCACGTTCTCTTCCTCTCTCTCTTCTGGCTTTCACCCTTTTCCCCTGCTCACTCGCATGTCTGCTGTTATTGCTGTTGACCGAGCAGGAAGATACGGCAAAAGCTGTGCTACGCGCCCATCACCATCGAGAGCATCATTTCGCAGCAGTGTCTGAGCGTCGGTGATGCGCTGAGGGAGATCGACCAGAAGCAGCTCATTCAGTCCGACTTTATTCTCGTGAGCGGTGATTTGGTGTCGAACATGAACCTGCAGCATGTGCTCAAGGCGCATCGGTGGGTTTGGCAGCTTTGCATGTTTGTGTGTGTGTGTGTTCGTATGTGAAGTCCACGTAAAAAGGGCCGATACCCACCGGAATCCAACCTCTCTCTCTCTCTCATTGTGTTGTGGAGTCCATGGCACAGCGCCGAAGTCAATGACTTGAATCCTAATTTACATCTCTCTCATTGTGTGTGGTGGGCGTTGCGCCTGAGGCATTTGGAGTGGTGATAGTTTCATTGTCATTGTCTGCGTCGTGTAAGGTACGAGTCTGATTGGGGGGTCGCCTTGTTGGAAGCACACACACACACACACACACACAACATACACACATATATGCATGACCCCCCACTGCCTTGGTTGGTGCACCCAAGTTGATTGCGGAGGATCTGTTGGGGATCTGTGCAGCACTATGTGCCCCAGTTCATTTGCTGTTGCGCACCAGCCACTTATATTTCGCATGTGTATGTGTATGTGTCTATTGTGTGTGTGCATGTGTGTGTGTATGTGTATGTGTGCGTGTGTGCGTGTGCGCGTGTATTATCCCACTGGTTGGACCCATCAGAGCGCGCCAGGACAAGGACAAGGGCACCATTATGACCATGGTACTGAAGCAGGCTGATCCCGGCCACCGCACGCGCTCTCTCGAGGAAGACACAGTCATTGCCGTTGGAGTGGGTTGATGCGGCTATCTGCTTTTGACTTAATCGATACTATAATGCAATGGTTTTGTTTTTCCTTTCGACTTTATCGATTGCTGTGCCTGCTTCTCTTGCGCCTCTTGCGGGCATCCGTATACAGCGCATACGACATTGATATGGATTCTGTGTTCACAATTTTTTTCACAAAGTCCTGAGAGTTGCCCAGGCCACTGATGAACCGCACATCTCTCGTGTGTGTGACATTCTTTGCTCGTTGCTGGAGTCTATTCCACGGCGATTCGCTGGTTTTTGTGTCGGTTTGCATATTAGTTCTGCTTATGCGCCGCCACTTTCATCAACTGACATGTCAATTTGGTCCTATGCGTGTGTGTCTGTTTGTCTATGTGTGTGCGTGTGTGTGTTGTGTGTCGGCTGAGCAGGAGTCACAGCGATTGCTCTCATACCAGCGCGGCGAGGAGGAGGCTCGAATTCCGCTGGAAGTGTTTGAGAATGCGTCAGAAGTGCAAGTGCGATATGATCTCCTTGATACGCACATTTGCGTCTGCTCAGTTCAGGTGTGTGGGTGTGCCCTGCGTGCTGTGCGCGTGTTTATATGTGTTTGTTGTGTATGCGTGTGTTTTGTACATGCATGTGCATGCACATCTCTGACTTTCCGCACGCGTATGTGTGTGCACATCGCCTGTCACTTTTTTCGCAGGTTCCTTTTCTGTTTACGGACAACTTTGACTATCAGGACATGCGTGACTTTGTGCGCGGTATTTTGGAGAACGAAGAAATTCTGGGCAACAAGATCCATGTGCACTTGATTGGGTATTTGCAACGTTTTTGATGTGTGGTTTTCTATGTGTGCCGCGATTGTCATACTCGTGAGTGGCAGTGTGTCATAATATGTGCATTTAATGGTCATGATATCGAGAGTGGTATATTCTGTGTGTGTCCAGAGAGTATCTGGGTGTGTGTGTGATTGTGTGTTGTGTGTGAATACCTTGGGAGTACCAAGTACAACAACATTGCTTATACTCGCACTCTCTTCCCCGGATGTAGCAACGAGTATGCGGCGCGTGTAAACAACCTCCGATCATACGATGCAATCAGGTTTGTTTTTTGTTTTGTTTGGCTGTTGATTGCTCATTTGGTTTTTTTTGTGTTTGTGTTTGTTCGGCAATGGTCACATAATTGCCACTGAAACAACCATCGAATAGTATGGCAATCGGCATCACTCCTTGAGAATAGTGCCTCAGTGCTCGCCTCTTTAGCCCTGTGGGTGCACCGTCGTTATCTCGGCTGATGTATATTGTGCGTGTTTTATTGACCGCACACACATACATACACGCGTACATACGCACACACATACATACTCATGCATACATACGCACACAAATTCACACATGCATACATACACACATACATACACACTCATGCATGCACACAAATTCACACATGCGTAATACGCACACACATACACACTCATGCATACATACGCACACACATACACACTCATGCAGCAAGGACATCACCCATCGGTGGACATTTCCCATGGTCCCCGACACGAATTTTGGCGACGCGCATTACAACTACGGTCGTCACAACATATATTTGGACAGTGATGTCATTCTTGCACGGTGAGAATTTGTGTTTTTGGTTGTTGCTGTTGTTTTGGTGTGTATGCGTGGACAAGTCTGTCTGTATGTTGTTTTGAGTCCGCAGACAACACAGCAATACGCCTCATGGACTCACGCCTCTGTCACTCCCCTGTGTGTATGCTGTGTGTGTGTGTGTGTGTGTATGCAGATCGTCCGTGCTGAAAGAGGATGTCATCATTGGCCATGGGTCGCGAATTGGCGAAAACACGCGCATTGCACAGTCGATTATCGGGAAGAACTGCATCATAGGTGCGTCACTCTCACATGTGGTCTGTGTGTATGTGTGTGTGTGTGTGTGCCATGTGTGCCATCTGTGTCATATGCCATGTGTTCTAACGTGCAGTCCGTGCGTGTGTGTGCGTGTGGCCATGTGTACAGGTGCCGGCGTCACCATTGAGGGCTCCTACTTGTGGGATGGTGTTGTCGTTGAGGATGGAAGCAAAATCATTAAGTCCATTCTGTGCCACCGAACGCGCGTGAAGCACCACGTGACCGTCAACTGCGGCTCCATTCTTTCTTATGATGTGAGTGCCCCTGTCTCGCTTACTTTCTCTCTCTTTTCTCTCTTGTAGAGTCCATGGGCACAGCGCCTATGACACTGACTTGAATCCTACATCTCTTTTCTCTCTTTCTCTCTCCTTCTCTCTCTCTCTTGTGGAATCCATGTCATGGAGTCCTTGAATTCTACATCATTTGTCTTTTTCGGCCATGTCTACATATGAAAGTTACTTCAGTCCCGCTTTCATGTTCGATTGATCAGCATGCATCACGTGATTCTACTCCTGCTCGAGTCTTCCTTCCCCTAACTCAGTCCTCTCCCTGCACCCGTCGCGCAGGTTGTTGTCGGGCCAAACTTCGAGGTTCCTCCGCACACAAAGCTCACCGTTTCGCGCCGCACATATGACGACACCTTCGACGATGGGCACAGCAGCGGCACGGACTCGCCTGGTATGTCTTCACCCCCCAGCGATGCACACCAACCTGTGTGTGTGTGTGTGTGTGTGTGTGTGTGTGTGTGTGTGTGTGTGTGTGTGTGTGTGTGTGTGTGTGTGTGTGTCTGTGTGTCTGTGTGTCTGTGTGTCTGTGTCTGTGTCTGTGTCTGTGTCTGTGTGTCTGTGTCTGTGTCTGTGTCTGTGTCTGTGTGTGTGTCTGTGTCTGTGTCTGTGTGTGTGTCTGTGTGTGTGTCTGTGTCTGTGTGTGTGTCTGTGTGTGTGTCTGTGTGTCTGTGTCTGTGTGTCTGTGTGTCTGTGTGTCTGTGTCTGTGTGTCTGTGTCTGTGTGTCTGTGTGTCTGTGTCTGTGTGTTTGTGTCTGTGTGTGTCTGCGTGTGTGTGCGTGTGTACGTGTGCCTGCATGTGTTATGTGGACGGCGCGCAGGTGCAGCTCCGAGACGGAAGTCCAGCGCGGATGGCCAGATTAAAGTGGCGGATATACAGCGGCTCACTAAGCTGGCAAATGCGTCGATACCTTCGACGGCAGAGGTGGGATTCATAGTGGTTACATCATGTGTGAAATTGCCTGGCGCTGGCCATGGTTCTTGCTAGGTGCGGCGACCACTGGCGCCATATTGTGCTGCTCGGTTTGATGTGGTGGCGTTGCGTTTTTGCTGTGATTTTGGTCTTGCATGTTCATTTTTCGACCCTATAGTTTGTGACATTCGCGCAATATAGTCGATGAGAGTGTAAATTAGACGGATTTTTTGCCCTGTCAATTAATTAAACGCGCTCACATACATGTACACACATACACAATCGCGCACATACATATGCTCATTCGTGCTGTCAGGAGGAGGATGAAGAGGGCCTGAATGGATCCGGGACCGATTCGCACAAGTCCGAGGACGAAGGCGAGAGCGCAACTGCGGAGGTTTGTGACAGTGTCAGTCGCTGACATGAGCATGAAGTGGAGCTCACCTTGTTGTGCACCGATGTGAGTCGTGCTTACTGGCTAACCCTACCCCTACCCTAACAACCAGCGCGCGTTGAGGGCAGTCGCGGAGCAGCTGGAAGCGGAAATCGAGATTGAGACTCAGCGCAATAACACGCTCTCGAAGCAAATCATGACGTGCAAGCGAGACGAGGAGCGCGCCATAAAGGTCCAGCTCAAAGAATCCGACGCAAAAATAGAGTCGCTGAAAAAGCGTATCACTAAACTGGGAGTGGCCGTTCCGGTGAAGGACGAGGTATTGCACCATCCCGGCGATTTTCGGCATGCTTTTGTGCTGATTTGGATTGTGACATGGAGATAGCCTCAGCGGACCCCCCCCCCCTTGAATTACGCGCACACTCCAGCAATGGTATGAACACTCGAACCTTGACAAGTTGGCCCTTCCGCAATAGTCCTAACCCTCACCCGCACTCACGCAGCGCACGGTTGAAAAGCATCAAGCCGACATCGAACGCCTGACGGACATCATTTCGAAGCACCCGCTCGCGACGCTGGGAGTGCCGAACATGGCACACCGGGCATTTCAGTCTGCGCGCGCATTTTTCTTCTTGAAAGCTTCGCACTGGAATTTCGAACATGCCGAGAAGAAGCTCATTGAGCACCTGGTGGGGTGGGGTGGAGTGTGCGGAATGTTGTTGGGCGTGTGCATTGTGCCTGCGGTGTGAGGGGTGTGTGCATTGCGGAATGTATTGTTGTTTCTCTCGCTGCCCTGTGCTTGCATTCTGCTCGATTCGACTGTCGGTCGATGCGTACCCTCTTGTTGCGGTCTTATGAACGCTGTTCCGTATCTAACATACTCCGTGGGATGCGCATGGTCTTCATTGCCCTGTGCAGCAATGGCGGGAGAAGCATCGGCCGGATGCGCAGACGGAGGTTGCCATGGCAGCAGAGCTCCAGTCGCGCAAATTTTATGCGTACAAGGGCGACAAGTATGGCAATCGATGCGTCATTTTCAAGATGAATCGGCACGTGGCAGATGGCGATCACCAGCGCACGCTGCGCCACTGGCTGTGGCTTGGTGACCACGTGATCTCTCGGTGGGTAGCGGTGTAGGTGCTGGCGCTGGCGCTTGTGCTGTGCTGTGTGTGTGTGTGTGTGTGTGTGTGTGTGTGTGTGTGTGTGTGTGTGTGTGTGTGTGTGTGTGTGTGTGTGTG
>CALSCR010002840.1:0-28602 GCA_943704495.1 Pigoraptor chileana | reverse complement strand
TGTATGTATGTATGTATGTATGTATGTATGTATGTATGTATGTATGTATCTATATATGTATGTATGTATGTATGTTTGCGTGTCTGCTCTCATTCTGTCACGATTTGCTACATAGAATGTGGCCAATGAATCCATTTATTTCGCAATAATACACACCCACTACGACGGGCATGATTTTGATGACATAATCTTCATGACACACTGTGCCATGGATACACGCTACTGATAAAAACAATTAGTAGCAGTATACCATAGATGCAGCCACAGTTTTCAGACTCTTTAAATTTATATGGCAATCCATTGGTCGTACTAACAAGAAAGGTTGACGCGCTGGTGACGGCGTCGAACATCATCGCACTGTTTGCGTCCACTGCAGACAGTAGAACCTGTTGTTACGGCAGCCCACATACACCTTCCCCCCAATGCACACGGGAGACGAAAAAACATCACCAGGCAGCTTCAGCGGTACACAACAGTCCAGCCCGTCACGTGCCGCCACAACGCGCACCCATCCTCCACTTTCGGCAATAACAACAACAGCAGCAGCAACACTATAAGTGGATGCACAGGAGCAAACCGAGCTGGACGTACGCTTAGTTCCATCGCAAACAAACGGAGATGCATACACGACAGCAGAAGATACGCCGTCATCGATGCGAGCGGAAGACCACACGGCGTGCGGTTGTTGCAACAGCAGTGAGTTGCGATCGTCAGCCATCGATTGGACGTATCCTTCTTCAGACGTGAAACCGCACCGCCCATCGTTGATGATAGCGGAACGAGTGGCAGTGCGTGGGGGGATTGACAGGTAACGCGTGCGTCCATCGTGGCACCCAAACACAACCGCATAATTGCCAGTGAGCGAATCGAGCGAAAATGCATTGGATGGCGAGGAGAAAATGGGCGATCCCGTTGCAAACGCCCACAGCTGAGAAACAGAGGAAGTCGAGAGTAAGCGTGATGGATAGGTCCGTGAAATTTTGTTTGAGGGGCAGGCTGATGCTCATTTGTGCGCACGTATGTGATGTGTGCCGGTGTGCATATGTGCCTAAAATTACGTGTATATATGTGCCGTTAGGCAATCTGGTCCGTCAAATCATACTTGACGGTGCAGATAACCCAAACGACACGCAAACGAGATCACGCACATACACACACTGCAGTGGGATAAATTCCTAATTGCGCAACATACCGCCACTCCCGAGGCTGCACAGATCCCTTGGACATCTCCATCAACCGTAGCGACTACAACTATGTCACACGATTCATCGACAACAGGGCACGCGAATACCGCCCTTCCAACCTTCCGCTTCCACACACACGACACCGCCTTCCGCGCGCCCTCATCTCCCGGTTCGCAACACATGTCGCCCAGTGAAACAGCATGCACCACTCCGTCCAGCGCACATGCATACACAAGGCGATGCTCATACGACAGACACGGCGAGGCGAATACGGGCGAATTCAGCTCATAGGACGCGACACAAAGTCGCCGTGAGGGACAGAGAATGTACAGCCGTCCATCATGTGAGCCGCATGCAACCAGTCCGACCGATACCAGAGGCGGCGGGGCAGTGCGACCGGCAGTGAAGGCAGTGGACGCACTCCAGCTGCGCAAGAGGGTCACTGCGGAATCCTGCACAATGCCGGGCGGTGCGAGTGCGAGTGCAAGTGGGATGGGGCTGCACTTGACTGACTCTGCCGTCTCAAAACGCCACACGACATTGCCAGTGGAATTGTCGAGAAAATAGATTGATCCATCGTAGCACCCTGGATCCAAACACAATACACAGTGCTCATCAATTAGAAAGGGGCGAGTGAGCGTAGTTGAGTCTATAGTATAAACAAAGAGTTTGGATAGAGAGGCCCGATACAAACATATTGCAGAGATTACCATAACAGCAATAATCAATGCGCCACGTACGTACACACATACCCGTACGATAGAAGCATACAAACACACAGACAAACACCCAGAAAGACGCCGCACTTCGTATGCACAGATAGCGCGCGATGTACAGACAACCCACCGACCGCGATGAGGGACGAAAAGGGAACGATAGCGGCAGACGATTCGATCCGATCTTCGAGAAGAGTACGCCACACTACGCCACCCGTGAATGCGTCCGCACACACAAACTCTCCAGAGTGAGATCCAACGAACACAAACCACCTATACCTCTCACGACGACAAAATATGTGGGAATGTGTAACAAGAGGCGAGAAGAAAAATGCAAAGAAAAATTCGTGGTTCACAACTCATGAAAACATATTCACGACAAAAGACAGCATCCCCAACCGAAAAAAGGGCGGTGCACAAACTAAAAATAAATAAATAACCGACTCCCCAAGTGCACCGACCGGGCATGTTGTCGAATTAACACACAACAAAGAGTAACTGACCAACAATTTCAACACAAACAATGGCTGAAATCCGCGTTGTTTTCTTCCTTTTCAAATGTGTTAAAGTGCAGACAACCCACCTTCCATCAGCGCCCTTAGCAAGCAGTGGAGATGCGTCAATGCACTTCTCAGTGGGCAATGACCAGCAGACCGACAATGCGCCGCCACTCCCAACGCCTCCCACACCGACAGGAAGCACGCTGACATCGTCGTGCAGGGCGGTGCAAGACGGGCACGCATTGTGAGCATGCGTGCGCGATACAAAGCAGCCGCACAGGGGTGATGCCGGCGCACACGCAGCAGCATCCAGGGTTGTGGTTTGGTCGCTTTCCAGTCTCGGACGCTTATGAGAGGGAGGGGGGCTTTTACTTTGCGTCCTTCTCGTCTTTCCGCCGATAGAGACAGGCAGCATCGCTGCCGATGGCAACTCGATTTCACGCCGCGCCGTCGATGCGCTGCCCACAGGCATACCGCCAACTGCCTTTTCCACACGCTCCACAAAGTCAGCAAACGGTGTGTGCAAAATGATGGTTTCGAGTGGCTCGCCAACCAATGCAGATCCGTCCAGAGGAGAGGTAGGCACGCCTTGCGTCCTCCGCTGTATGTGCATCGACTGCGCTGTCACCCACATATTCACGAGAGATGACAGCCTAACGGCGTCGAGAGAGTTGTATCCGCACGCGAGAAAGTTTTCTCCATCAACCCCCCATATGTACGCGCCCGTCGTGTGCATCGGTGCCCCGGATGCATGAAAGTGCGCCCGTTGAGCGTCGACAATGAACGACGCAAGCGGTTGCGCTGGTGAGATAGCCTGAACCGCAGATGCTCTGTCGCCACGAAACACACCGTCGAGATTCGTATTGTTGGAAGGCGGCGCTTCTATTCTATCGACTACAGTCGCAGTTGTACAGTCATCCCCCGTAGAATTAAGCGCACTGCGGCCCTCCAGCGAGTTACCAATTACACCTGTCCAGACACCGGCACATCCGGAACGGACATCGAAAACGCGCCAGTCGGAGAGAGTTGCGACATCTCTGAGCCTACGTGCGTCTGTCTTCCCGTGCGGTGTGAGAGGCAGGTGACTGGTGACGGCAAATGCATCAGGCCACTCGTGACGTGCAAGTGACGCCATAGCGTGCCTACACACGGCCTCACACACTGCCTCGGCACTTGCTGCGGTGCAGGCGAATGGGTCGGAGGGGGTAATAAACAGCACAATCCGGGGCAGTCCCGTGAAATGGCTCATCATCGCATCATCATCCACGGCGACGGCCGCAAACGCCCCCACGCGCTCTCCATTGACGCGCATCGAGCCCATTGCCGCACACAAAGACGAGAGATCGATGCGGTGTCCAAGACGCTTTATCTGCTGGTCAACACGCCCTGCATACAATAGGTGCACAGACCAGCTGTTGTATGAGTGACATGCTGTGCATCCGGGGTGTGCGCCGCCACCAGTTAGTATCACCCGCACGGCATCGCCAGTGTCCCGCAAGCCCGTTTCCAGCACGTGACTTCCGTTGACATCGCCTTCCACCCAACACACTCTCTTTGGAGATCCTACCCAGAGGTTCCCCGACACCTCCCCGCGGTGGGCACTCGAGAATGTAACGCGGCTCCAACAGACATGGGCAGAAACAGAAACACAGCGGTCACAACCGCGGGCCAAGTATCGTCCCTCTCTTGCATCGGCACATTCAGGGGTCGACGGCACGGCAATGCGCACAAGAAGACACCCATCGCCACTCTGTACTTGGAGCTCAGTCCACGCGAAAGGCACGCCCAGCGGCGCCGACCCCAAGGCGGCCAGCGCAGAGAGTGTGATGTGTTCGGGAACAACACAGCATACGGGGGGTGGCGGCGGGTTGGGTGTGCCACAATGTGCCTCGTGCTGGGCGCCATAAACGATGTTGGTCGCCCGAGAGGCCTGAACAGTGATTGCAACACCAGCGCCCGCTGTTGGCATGGTTAATGCGGCCGCCGCACGTGACTCTTCGGAAAGGACATTGCGGGATATTTGCATGATGGAGGCCCATGAAGAGCACTCTGTGGTGCCGTAAATGTTGAACAGCCGCACGCGAGAATCGGAAGGCCAGAATTCTGAAAGCGCGGAAAGCGTCGGAAAAGGCTCTCCACCAAGCACGACTGCGCGCAGGTGTGAGGTTGAGGCAAGCACGTGATTCAGGAGGGCGTCGGTGCCCATGCGCAGCAGCAGAGACGGCGTCGCCTGGACGACAGTCACGCGATGGAGGGCAAGGCAGCTAACAAGTGCGATGGGATTCAGCTTGACCTGTGTTGCAATGAGCAGATACAAAGTGAACGGCGTGAGTAGATATATAGGGGATGCACATTTGCCGTGTTACTGCGGTGTTACTGATTGATGAGTATGCGAGAGTGTGCGAGGGTGTCGGCTACTATGCCTAAGTGTCCCAAACGACATTGTTGGAGCATTCGGCGGCATACGCGACAACGGCGTGTTGTGAAGCACACTGGCAAAGCGCTAGTAAAGCAATGTCCCACACTGCCGACAAAATGCCCACCCACCGCATCGGATATCACAACGGCAGTGCTTCCATTCGAAAGAGCGGCAAACAATTCAATGACAAATGGATCAAATGTCGGCGCCGACGACAACAAAACAACATCCGTCCCTGCTCGGAGTGAGATAAAGTGTGCGTGCGAGTCAACACAAAAGGCGGTCTCAAGTTCACGATAAAGACCTCACGCAAGATTGTAAGAATAACTACCACGGACCGTTTCCGCTTATTAACCATGGCAGAAAGTCGTTTGCTCACAACAAAGTCAACGAGGACAGAGATGCAGCATTCGCCTAGGTGCCCCATGCCCATGCACTCCAAAAGACAGACAGAGAGAAGGAGGAGCGAGAGGGGCAGCATGCCATGAGGCGTCGATTTCCTCATGAAGAGTACATGTGCGGTCGGCGTCAACACGAAAGACTGAATCACCTTCAAGCACGCGCACACGATAGAGACAAACACACACCATACGCAATACAAGCACACACAGCAGCAGCATACCTTCTCCAGACAGCACTTTATCCGCGAATGCAACCACGTTACGCGCAATGCATGCGTGGGGAACTGCAATCAACTTTGGAACTCCGGTCGTCCCCGACGTCGTCATCACATATGCAAGATCACTCGAAATCCCTGGCGAGGTCCCCCGCACAAATGACCCTGAACTGAGATGCTTTCCAGTTGCGGTTAATAAAACAACGCCGTCGATGCCTTCAATGCGGCTGCGCAGCCAGCCGACGCGCTGTGCGTTGCAGTTGTCGGCCGCATGCACAACATCCCCAACGTGAAGCAGTCCAAGAAACGCCGAGACTGAAAGTTCCGGCACGATGAACAGACGCAAGTCAGTCCTGTCGCACACGGAGCGGATGTAATCTTTTGGATACTCGGCTATGTTCAGGGGCAAATAGGCACACTCTGCGGTGAGTGTGCCAAGTATGCACGCAACCAGGGATGCACTGCGAGGCATGACTATCCCCACAAGTGGACGCGCAATCACATGCGGTGGCGGAGATGACGGGTCAACGGCAGCGCCGCCGACATCGATTCGCTCATCTTCAGCTTGTTCATCTTTTCCCGAGACCAAAGTGTCCTTTGAGAGCTGCGCGACGGCGTTGCGCACGGCTCGTTCCACTTGCAGCCCGTCATGGCGAAGAGACGCATACGTCCATGAGCGTCCAATGGGACCTGCATCCTCGGTTGTCGTTAGACGTGCACTCGAGGTCAACGAGTTTCTTTCGTCTTCAGAAACGTGTTCGACGAGGGCGATATTGTGCGGTGTCAACTTCGCCTGCTTGAGGAAGAGAGACGCGAGGTTATTAGTGTTCGCGTCGACCATCATTAGCGGACTCAGATGCGTCGAGCGCGCCGAGCTGCTTCAATCATTGACGGACCCTATGTGGCAAAGTGGATTAAAGGGTCCCTATACGACAAAGTGGATTAAAGGGTCCCTATACGACAAAGTGGATTAAAGAGTCCCTATATAACAAAGTGGATTAAAGGATGGCGTATTTGTGCCTTCATGCGGTGGAGTCAGTGGACCTGTCTGACTCGGTCTCAGTCGCGTGGCCTAAAAGCTTGAGTGACTGACGCACTCAAGTGGATCTTATCCGTATCCGCCGACTGATCGGCACGTGTTGGAGGGGTGGCCGGTCGAGTTCGGCAGAAATCTGAGCATATCCTGATCATGCAGCGTTCGCTGGACCAGTGCTTTGTTTGTTGCACACTAATTAATAGATCAAACGATGACCTGCTCTGAATTCTGAATAGGCTGTTGTAGATTGGGATTCATTTTGGCATCGAGGCTGCGACAGCGCAATATTGAAGCCACTGACCGCACCAAACCAGAAGAAAAAATGACTTACAACAATGGGAAGAAGATATTTAAAAAGCAAGAGACAACAGGCACGCAAGCGACGCAAGCCAAGAAGAGAACACCAGGAAATGGAATTGCAGAGAGCAATTTCAAGATCTGCGACAAATATGGGAAACCAGAGCACGCGCAACAGACGCAAACAACGCAAACATTCACACACTGCATTTACAGCTTGAACTCCGTCTGCGATCAACCGTGCGATCGGAGACGTCAGACACACGTATATGTGAGGGTATGCAAGCATGCAGTTCCTGCATCTGATCTCTCAACCAAAGAGGAGTCCTCGGCGGTCGGGCTCCACTCGGGGAAGCTTGACGGGCTCGGTCCTGTTGACAGACTCGAAGATTCGCACAAAATCAGCGCACGAAATGCTTCCGTTGGACTCTGCGAGGTCAAACAGCTGCTCGAGGAGGTTTCCGCGAAGCCTGAGGTTGTACTGGTTGCACATGCGGCGCATCTCATTGCGATCGACGCGACCGTTGCGGTTGCGGTCAATATGTCCAAGCCCCTTCTTCAGGTTGCAAAAGCTGCCGTAAATGTCGTCGTTCAGCTGGCGAGAGAGATCGTGCATGATCGCAGCCTCGTTGGGGTGCGAGGGTCCGGCGGACGGCTGCCTGTTTGGAGACGGCGCAGACATGGGCGCTCCCCTCTGTGAAGTCGGGTTCGACACGGGCGTCTGCGAGGGACGCTCAATTCCCCAGGGAGGCTCGTTGTCGCCCTTGCGCGCACCGGGGGCGTTGGGATGCAGCCGACGTCCAGTGTGCATCTCAGCCTTTGCCTCATCCCCCTGCACAGACCCATCGTTGTTGGCCCACGGCGCAACAAGGGACTTTTTGGCGGCTGACGTCAGAGTGGCGGGAGTTCCACGCTGGCTCTCCAGTTCAGCCTGTGTCGGCTCCCGAAACCATGTCCATGATTGGTCCGACGGCCGAACGGTGGGTGGGCGTGCAGAATTGGGAGTGGCAGTCTGTTGGGAACATGATACGAGTGAAAAAATGAAAAGAAGGGCGCACATCAATGCAAGATTAGTTAGCGTGGCCATTCAAAGTACTGGTATCAAAACTGCTAATAAGGATTTGTGAATCAGTTCATGCGTCTGCTGTACATGGAACCAGCACTGACATGTGCAACTGCAGGTGAATGAGTCACTTGCCTTTGGCCCGCCCTGCTGGAGATCCCGTCCCCACGCCTGCACCTGCGAGAGATACTTGGACAACTCTGCCTGGCTGACAATGCCCTCGCCAGTGGGATCGCACCAAGTCATCAACGCCTCAAGCAGTGTCCGGTCGATGCTGATCTTCAGATCGGTGCACATCTTGCGAAACTCGCTGCGAGTCACAAATCCCTGCAAAGCGCATCCACAAATAATCAGAAATTTAGTCGAATTGAAAGGGTATTGAGCAAGGTAAGCCCCCCTCACATGCACATCCACTGAGAGCCACACACATCAACGACGCACCTTCTTTTCGCCATAAATGTGGAACGAGTCCAGCAGACGGAGAACAGAGTGCAAGTTCTCCCGCTTGAGGAGCTCAGTGCACAATTGATCCATCTGCACGTCGAGTTTGTCTGCCTCCATTTCTAAAAAGAGCTTTCGCAGACGCGATCCAATTATGCTTTCAAAACCAAAAGGTCAGATCGTTATCCCAAACAATTTCTATCATTAATTTCTCGTGCTTGTAATAGTGTGTGCGAGTGAGAATTACAACTAATCGTGTATGCATCAATCAATCAATCAGATCGCACGGCAGGTGTCGGTGAGAGTGAGTGAGACAGTCGCACTCCTCCGGAAAAATATGGAATCAAAAAGTGCTGACGCGCAGCCAAATGTTATTTATTTTTACAGCCTCCAATAATTGCTTAAAATGGAAAGTGATACACATTTGCATACGAAATAAATTCGCGGCCGTAAATCATTCCGTCAAATTTGGGATTGATTTTTTCAATATTTTCATTTATTTTCAGGAATGTTTCGACGAACGACTCCTCCCGTTTCAAATTTCAGACCCTAGGCTCTTCTCCAAACCGTCCGCTGAATTAGACTGCATCCACACTCGGATTTCCGACATATTTCGGTTGCGCACCCAGTATAACAGCCACTGTTGTGGAGTCGTAACCCCGACAACCAGCATTTCCGTTGCTTGTCACACACGAGTGCATTTATGTTACACACGTTGAATCCACAGTGTCAACCAATCACACCTGAACTAAAGCATGCTTTTAACTATGACTTCGTGGGTGATCGATACTTCCCACCTTGTGCCACCGGGCTTGCATGGCCGTCTTGGATGTGGGTTACGGTAGTAGGTTGCGATGCAACTGTACTCAATCGTATGTGGTGATTACGAAAGCTTTTTCGGATACGGCTGCGTCACCGAATTTTTGAAAGAATCAATAAGTTATTATTGTTGCGTATGTATTCGATGCCTCACTAAGCGTAGTATAAGCGGGATTGCTCTGAAAGGGAGTGTTGAGTCCGTATGAATAGTACTTGGCTGATGTTGTACGGGAAAGCGCGGGAAAGCGGACTTGACACAGCACACTTCAACCCCAGCACTGCCACAACATCGAAAAAATGCCATCTCGGCGCAGGTTGATTCTTTTGGGACATGTGGTTAAGCTTATGCTTGGCCATCTAAATATGTGCCTGCGTGCATATTCTTTGTTGTACAAGTACTTTAACTTTTTACAAACTATACTCTTACCGCCAGATGAGGACTCAAATTTTCCAAGGATTTGCTGTTTCAGAATGGAACCAGGACAGACAGCAAACTGTCGAGCATCATGTATCCATCCAGCAGCCGAGATTTCGCAACTGATGCGGACGACGGCGTCGCTGGATGCAGTGACAAGATATCCATGCAAGCTCGTCCGCAAAGGAAGTGGCTTACAATCTCAATTCCAAAGTATCGCGACGACATGATGTTCGCCGATGGGCACCCTGGCCCACAATCACATCCGCAATGTCGATCGACTGGCGAAACACATTTCAATACTGCATGCACTACTGCATCAAATCAGATGTCCATAAGTAGTACAACTATTGATAGCAAACAAACCATTTGGATATGGATAACCCAAGCAAAAAGAGCAAGTAGGCGCTCACAATAAGCAGAGTATATCTTCTGTTTATTGCTTAGCCCAGTGCAGGCTGCATCTCTTGCCACCACCAACACGGTGATTGTTCATACAACGTACACGGCGACACACATCCCGACAAAATATAGCAAAACAACAAAGCAAAAAAACAACAACACACATAATGCGCGCAAGCAACACCAACACAAAAAGACAATCACTTAAGAGACACACACACGTTACATTGTCGGAGCACATAAATCACGAGACGAACACACAAAGGCTCACACGCGATAGACACACAGACAGGTTAGGTGGAGATAAAGCCGAGTCGCGTTTACTTGCCAACCTCGACGGTTTCGGTGGAGACGAGAGGCTGAGTCTGAACGAGTGAGAAAAGGGCGAGAAATATACATAAGGAGTGTCAGCACACAGAAAGAACACTCGTCGAGGTCGTTGTTTTAACACTCGACTTCATCGCACAAATGCACTTGTGACACAAACACTCATATCCACACACCCACAACAATAAAAAAATATTTAAAAAAACAACGCAGAGGGACATAAAAGCAAATACAATGAGGGGGTCACTAAGCACCAAAAAAAACAAAAACCAAAACAACAACGAACATTGCAAATTCACGTTGAGCTCACCTCTTCGGACAACGAGTGATGCTCCGTTTCGCCCTCGACCTCCCAGCACACGGCCGGCAAGAAGGTGAGCTTGAACGAGAGCTTGTCGATCCATCGCCGGGGAATAACAAACACGTGGTTGTACGAAAAAGTTCCAAACACGAGAACGGCAAAGCCGATCAGCTGGAGCCAGATGAACTCTGAGAGCGGGAGATGGAGATGAATGGGACGCACAGATAAAACAGACACACACATGAAAGAGGGTGATTAGTGACACTCGTTATTTTCGGTTCATTTTTTTTTTGAGAGGGGAAGGGGGAGGGAGATGCATAAACAAAAAGACTACCAAACAGCCGGGTCATCGAGGACAACGGAGTGAATGTCGTCAATGAGTGCTCAGAATGGGCCTTTCATGTGGCGGGCCAAAACTCACTTTCCCATCCAAGCAGAAGAGTGATGGCCCAAATGAAGAGGGTCCTGTGGGGAGCGAGCCATAAACACACACACACACACAGCAATATGGCGCGTCAATAACAAAAAAACACGAAACCAGCGCCACGTGGGCATACCAACTTCATCGAGCGCATACGAAGACTGCACAACGGATATGCAATTGGCGGCATACAAAGGCTACACACACACACACACACACCCACACAACGCACGCCACAAGTCAAAACACCCAGCGTTCCATTGTCAACACACCTGCAGCTGTCAATGGTGCAGCGATGGGTCGCAGAGAGGAACTTAGTGACGCTAATTCCGAAATAGTTGAAAAAGGCAATCGAAATGACGCTTCCAAAAATGGCAACGTTGAGCTTCCACGAGTCTCCCATTTGGTCGAGAGCGTTCAAGCTGTCCTCAACAGGGTGGCTGTTGACGTCTGCGCACACAAACACCAAAAAATAAAAATTCAAGAAATGAGTACACATGCGAAAAATGTGCATCAGACGGCGCAGGCCGAGTAACCAAACAATAAAGTGGCGAGAAAGAGAGAAAGAAATGAAGAAGCAAAAAAAAGAAAAATCAACAGAATTTCGGTTAATCTACACTGCCGGTCGGCGCGGATGTGTGGGCAATACTCACGGATGACCTGGAGAATGGGGAGAACGCACGTCAGGATGACGACACCCCAGAAGCCCTCGTTACCGACTGCGCACAGAGACGGCACCTGTGCAGCGACGACGTTGTTCAGGCGTGGCCCAAAAAAGGTAAGACACGGAAGCAAAGGACATACAAGGCGAGATATATGTAGGATTCAAGTCAGTGTCTTAGGCGCTATGCCCATAGACTCCACAAGAGAGAGAGAAAGAGAGAGAGAGAGAGAGAAACAAATAGCTTTGCAAATGTGACACATGCACAAAAGGGACACGACCATGCACAAACACACGCACACAAAATACATCTCTCTTTCACATAAATCCAATAATAATTCATTTTACAAACATGTATAATTGCAAGCACACACAACAGCACGAATCAAAGAAAAAAGGGGAATGGATGACCAACCTCGTACTTCGAGAGGAGCTTTTCCTCCACAACAAACTGCGTCGCAACAATGACCTGTGCTGCAATAACCAGCACGTTGCCGAGGACGGGGTTCTTCGAGTGCGAGTCTGTGTGTGTTTGAATGTGTGTATGCATATATATATATATATATATAGGTATGTGTTCAGAGGATGCAGGCGATAACGAGCAATTTAGGTATTTGTCAGCAGAATGGAGAAAATGAACACAAAGGGGCGAATGAAAATAAATCACACTTTCACGTGCGCAAACGTTCGTATGCGCACGCATGCAACAGAAGCGCAGTTGCACTAAGCTGCATGAACAGACACACACACACACACACACATCCACACACACAGTGTCTCACAATAAGCCCCCTGACAACACACGAACCTTCTTCGCCGAAAATGACCGATGCAGCGCCGACAATGGCGATTCCGGCGACAATCCAAACGAGGCCAAACCAGTGCTGGAAGTGGAGGCGGCGGCGGAGAAAAATGATCGAAAACAGGGCAGTGAAGAACACCATTGCGCCACGGAGCATCTGGTACACACTCGTTGATGTCTGTTTTGTTAGTTCGACACACACACAAGCACAAGCACACAAAACAGTGGCGGTGGGAGAGAAAGGGACATTGTAGGAAAGGGGGGCGAACATGAAGTGCGACAGGACGATTGAGGAGTTGCGACACAGGATTGGCAAGCGGCTCGGTCAAGGAAGATACAAAACAGTCACAGGTCATTGCAATGCACAACCAACAATGCCCCTCATGGGCACACAGTCGCATGCACAAGGCAAGAGCAGCGAGGCCAAAACGACAGTCAACATTGCAAATTTGCTTCAATGGCGCAGTGGGAGGATACATAGGTGAGTCCGACGTTCATGAGGGTCGTGGCCGTCAGATCGCAGCACGTGGGGATGATGAAAACCCACCAAGGGTGATTGGACTTCTTGGGCGGCTGCAATATGCGCAACGCAGCCACAAGACAACGAGGAGACGAGAAAAACCACACAGCGACGCTTAGAAACACACACGCACAACGTATGCAACACACATACAGAATGCAAGCACACACGCCCTAAAATGCACAGCAGCTACCAAGAAGAGCGGTTATGCACACAACGCCTAAACAGTGAAAGCTCACGTACTTAAGAAAACACAGATACACAGATACACACATACACATGCATACACACATATAAATACATAAGTGAATCCATTCGCGGATGCGTGTGTCATTACATACCACGAAATATAGTCACAACAAGACAACCAGTTTTCAAGGCGGTCGATCGCACTCACCGGAGGAGGTGCCTCTCCGTTAATGGCAGAGTAGCCACGCAGCGACTGGCGCATCTGATACTTGAACGAAATAATGTACGCAAAGATGCAAAGAAACTCGCCAATGAACATCGTATACGTTTGAAAGTACGGGTGATCGAAAACCTCCTCCGTGCCGTTCACGCCAGTTGGTGTTGAGATGCGATCCTGCAGCTTGGTCACTACAGGCGACAAGAACAGGTGTTGCAAGGTTGCGTAAAGGAGTGTATTAGATGATATAAAGCCACGCGAAAAATATCTTGCTCACATACAAATGTGCAATCAAAAAAGGCCATTGTTGTCGTATATATCGCAACTTCAAGCAGGACAACGACACAGACATCAAAAAGACCTTCAAAAACGACTTAAGCACACAAGACAATCGACATGCACGGCATCAACAAAAAGACTCACTGATGGTGTTGCATGTTCCGGTCGCAAGCATTCCAATGGCAAGAAACGCCCGCTGTGTAGTTCATAACCACACCGCAATAGGAGATTTCGGTTTGGGAGTTTTCGTTTTCCAACAATGACACACAACACACAACAACAGAAAGAGTCAAGGTTCAAACACAAAGGCAGTCGTGTATCACGGTGTATCCATTGCATTTCAACCAAAAAAATACACGCGACCCCGTACGATGCAAGCAACAACACTTCATAGGCACATTGCACTAGGTAATCAGGTAGAGCTGAAGCGGATACGAAGAACTTTTGGCTGCGCGCGACATCGTGCGGCTTCTTTGCAAACGCGTCCTCTGACATTTTCCCGTCAAATAGCAGATAGCCCTGCCTGACCGCAACAAAACAAAAAGCCACATGAACGGAGTCAGCAATGGTTGTCGATTTGAAACAAAAAGACGGAGCGACGCATATGAATGATCGCGTGGGGATATCAAAGCCGAATCAAATGGTATGCATCAACTCACCCGGAACAATAGTTTTGCGAACCGACAAGCGCAAGTGTGATCGAATCAAGGTCAAGTCGAATCCGACTACTACGCACAAGATCAAAAAATGAACGTACGGGGCGTTATCCGGCTAATGTTATTCCATTTAAAAACTCCGATGTCGCGGAATGCTGCATGTGCTTTCATGAACAGGGAGATCGGTGCGAGAGAAAGGGAAAGTGCGTGTGCGTGTGTGTGCGTGTGCGTGTGTTGTCTGTGTGTGCGTGTGTGTGCGTGCGTGCGTGTGTGTGCGTCCGTGTGTGTCTGTGTGAATCCCAGCAATCCAGGGCTAATTGCGGCTCTGTCTCTCATTGGGGCTTTGGCCGTGGCACCACAAACAAGCTAAACATCGTTATTTAGATCTCCATAGATAATTATACTCAGTCCCTCCTTTATGATACAACGCAATATCCTTATGTAGTAGGAATGATGCAACCCACCCATACTCACATGACCCCCGTGCCATTAAAGAAGCATTAGTTTCCGAAATCTCGCTAGAAATATTTGCGATAACTCGGCTGAAAGCAACCGGGTCTGAGTGTAAACCAAGGGTACAAAGCGAGGGGTGTGAAACTTCATCTCAAAAATTTACCACGGATTTGGTACCGCATCCGGGGTGTTCACAATTATTTTTTGCTTTATTTTCCAAAAATCTGATTAGGAAATTTCCCGCGAAAAAAAAACAAACCAGCTCGCGCCAAATTTGGCGACCGTGCGAGTGCTGTACCTCTAGCTCGCTTTGGGCCCACTGAACTCCTATCGATCGCCTTATAAGTTCAGCAGTGCGCACAATTACCTTTCCGTTGTTGCCGTTTTTCTCCAAAAACGCTTGCTTCCCATGGAGCACCAGTGACCGGAAAAGCAGTCAAAAATTGCTCGGTTTCCTGTTATGGCGTGTAGAAAACTAGAAAAACAATAATTACGCACCCAATTTTCAGATGTTTTCAAGTTTGCGATATTTACTGTTGCCTATATGCTACCATAAATAACTCTCACAACATTTGAAAATTGGGTGTGTAGTCTTCAAATTTCAATTGCTAGGGTCAGAGCCTTCACTATGGCTATGTACCGGAATTTCCCGTACTTCTGTGCTCTATTTCTGTTGAACAACGCCGTTTTTTCCGGTAAGGATGAGCAAGAACCATAGATGAGCACTTCATTTCAAGTGCACAAAAGCAGAACTGTGAAAAAAACAGACGTTCAGTAAACTACGTGCAGCAATGCGTTGTATGGCCTTCGGTACCAATTGATCACGTGAGAAACTATCGTAGTAGACCCTCAGATCACAATGCCGAATATCAGGATTAAGTATCAAATTTTGCTCCTTTGCAACCGACATGGATGAAAGCCAGTGTATTAATCTATTTTGGCACTGTACAATTCAAGAATTTCAAAATCGATGTATGTTCAAGGCGCTATGATGGGACTAGAATCCGGGGTAGCAGGAACCAAATCCGTGGTAAAATTTCAAGATGGAGTTTCACACCCCTCGCTCAGTACCCTTGATGTAAACGGCGCCGTAATCTGAGTCGGTGCGGATGTGCATTAGCTTCTGGATGTCACAGATTCATACAATGCCTCGCATATATCGAGTCGCGATCCGACTGTGTTGTCCGGACATACTGGCGCTATTTTGGAGACAGAGTGGCTGTTAAAGCATCTTGTCCCTTTTTCCGTCCTGATTCTGGTCATTGCCGCGCCGGCCCGAGTCAATTCCGCAGCACAGGACCGTGATTTCTATTTTGTACCGACTGCCATCTCACGCTGGATGTAATACAAATTCTGCTTTTTACCCACTGACAAGCGGAATAGACACTCTCTGAGGGTACAACTCAAGCAACTTACTGCGGCGACTCAAGTAGTTTGGGCCCAAGCCCTGTTTATTGGAACATTCTTCGTTCACGGCGGCGCATCCGCACTCCCGTCTGCGTCCGCGTCGGCGTCCGCGTCGACTTTTGGCGCGCTATGAACGAATGCTTTTGCAAACGGATTGTTCTTGATCTTCAATTCCTTAATGCGTTCGTTTTGGTAAGCCGTAACGGCGAAAAAGAGAGTCTCTGGGAACGAAATTGTAAAAACTGGTTCACCCGTCTGCATGCCACGCGGGTCGACGCGGAAGATGTGGAATCTGGGCAGATACCGGTGGAGCGAATTGAGCACCACACAGCCCGATGTGTCCATACGTCGATTTGTCAGCTTGGCCTTTGAGAAAGTGACCGGGCCCTCCATCCAAAAGGATCCGTAATTTGGCGAGTCCGGGTGAACATACATGGTCGGCGTATTTGTGCTGTCTGGGCGACCTCCCACGACCCACGCACCTCCGATGTACTTCCATCGATGCGAATCGGCGGGAGCGAAATCGAGAGCGACAGAATACAGTTCCCGTGGCACCAAATTGGCTATTCGTATCGCGAGGACAGGAAAAAGACAACGCCCATTTCGGGTCACAATCATCTCGTTGTTGTGCTCGTGAAACGACCACCACAGCTGAGAGGAAACTAAATTTGCTGTTACTCCCTCAGCGTGCGGTCCGGACGCCGCTGTTGTTGTGGACTGCAAGCCAATGCGCCCTGCATGCATGTGATGCACTCCCTGGGGCGGCGGTGTGTTCAAATGGCGCCCATCAACAACGGTTGGCGACCGTCGCGGCGCTTCCTCCGATGCAGCTTTCTGAATCGCCGTGCCGCTGAGTGCATTCGCCGCCTGGCGGCCACTGGCAACGCCAGAGGCGTTTAGGTCTGCAGGCGCCGACAGACTCTTCGGCGACCGACGCACAGCTTTGATGGCAGAGTTATTAGCGATCGATTCCGCATCTCGGGTGGTACTTGTGCGCTCGTTCAAAGAAGCGAAACCCCTCCTGACAGGGCCGCCAATATCAGCCGGAGCAGAGCGGTACAGAGAGGATCCGTAGAAAGCCGCCCGTCCAATGTTAGCCCCGTCTACGTTGCCCGCGTGCACTCTACTGTATGGATGATACAGTGCGGTCCCGCCGTCTCCCATCGGCGGACCATAACCATCAGTACCTTGCAAGGTGCCTCGATGCCCTGACGGTACATCTCGGTGTGGGAACCAGTGGCCGGCTGCTGCAACAGCAGCACCCCCCGGAACATATTGTGCTTGCATTGGCAGGATATTGGCATACGGACGTCCGATATGCCCCGAAGTCGCCTCAAGGGACGCAGGGCCCCCGCCGGGTGGAAAGTGGTATGGGCCTTCATGATATGCTTGCCCTAACATTGCACGCTCACTTGTGGGTGACCACGGCGGGGGAGGCCCGGTGTTCACGTGATACATCGGCGATGACACGGACATTCCTGTGGAAACGAAGGAGCGGCCACTGAACGATGCCGGATAACCGACTTGCGGATAAGCTGCGTACTCTGCACCCCACTCTCCGAAGGCTGGCTGCGACTGTGCGGCAGCCGCGGGCGGGGGGACTATGTGGCCAAAGGACCCTTGCTGTGCCGTCGCAAGTTGGTATGGACTGAACTGCCGACCGCGCACCGTGTCGGCGTAGGGTATCCGAGGTCCATCCGACGATCCAATGCCTGCCGCTGTTGTCGGCAGATTGAGCGCCTGTTTTGGCTGCGCCGATACGGCCATGGGCAACGCCGTATCGCCAGTCTCGCGAGCTGATCGGCCGTTTTGGTTGTGTGGTCCTTCGACAGCTGGTGGAGGGGACGCTGACGTTATGTTCAGACTCAGATCCAGCCGTGCCGCCTGAGAAGTCTTTTCAGTATCGACATGCGTTTGAACGTGAACAGTGCCAGTATCCGCGCATATGTTTGGCGGGGATTCAGCCTTCATCCGATGTACGTGTGCGGCCGTGTCACGTGCGACTGCGCCATCAGTTGCGCTGCCAACAGCGTCTGATGGCCGCCGAGGGGCAACGCTGGCAACTCTAATCCGCTTCAATCGATCGGCGGTTGGCCGCAGCTGCTCATCAGCACTGTACTCGCCATCCGAACCCACACGCTTGGCCCGCACTGCAATGACCACCTTCTCGACCGCGGTCCCATCTGCGGGTGGCTCATCTCGAGGCGCCACTGGCTGGTCCATAATAGTTGCAAAAGGCACTCGAAGTCACTCCGCCGGACCTTCGGCTGATACGGCACCGCCCTCCCTCAATTCGACATGTTGTTTTCGGAGTCCCGCTGCAGCGGCAGTCGAGCCTGACGGCAACTAGTACGGCCACTAGTACAGTACTGTACTCGTAATCAGTAGTGCCCGGCCTTTCTACCACCGTTCAACAGTCGGCACCAGAAGTACCACGGCGCGACCAATAAACTGCCCCACGCCGTGGAGTATAATTCAGTGTTGCGGTAATGCTTGCCCGTGGCGGCCCGCCCGAGGCCGCGCGCGGCCGGCAATATAATTAGAGTTCCAATGCGCGCCACACTTAGCCTGCCGTCAGGCGCCGTCTCCAGAACTGACTCAGCAACGCCGATGCACAGAATTAATCGGCTCGCAGACGGTTCCAATGCGGCGCAAAAGCCGATGACACTGGCGGTTCTATTTAAGCTTAGTACAGCAAAACAAAGCATAACATGTCATGCGCGGGCGGGCGGTGCAAACTGAAGTGGTCTCGGACCTCGGGTTTTGCGTGTCCGATACCCGCACGCCTCACACTACCAGTGACGGTTTCACACCGGCGACGCACAATCAGTACTGTTCTGACAACGTGCAGTGACGACGGAAGCGGTCTCAGTTTGGGACACTTAAAGAGACAAAAGTAAAAGCTGCCGAGCACAATTGGCGTCGGCCTGTCAGTCGTGGTGACGTCGGAACTCGGAACTCAGTGGCGGGCCGGGGACTCCGTTACAGTACGCATTGGCGCAGTTCCCCCTAACTGTTTAGCTCAGATGAAGCAACTTACTGCGTATGCATGTGAAATAAGTCCCGGCCGTCTTCCTCACCGAAAAATGATGTCACATCGCAAGCGATTTTTAAAGCACATAAATGCATCTTTCACAAAGCGGGTGCCGGAGGAGAGGCGGATAAGAGCGGCGGTGCACGGTCTCAACCACGCATGCCTCCCATTCCACGCGTGCATTGACAAGGGAAAGTGCAAGGGGGAGAAAACGTGACTTGCCGAACGGGAAAAGTGTGGGCGTTGGTCAAAAATAAACACGGCGTGTGTGTGTTTATGATTTAATTCGGATATCAATTCGGAATTATGAATCCCTATGGTTTGGGTATGCACTTAGATTCCCAATCAAATTTTGTTTTTTATTTCTATTATGAAAAATAAATATATAAAATAAATATAAATAATTTGGAGAATCGTAGTTTGTTTACTTTTTTTCAATTCGTAATTTGATTGAATTGTATGGCTTATGTACCAAGAAATAATTGCTTCGATTGCGGTTTGCTGAACCACAAAATAGTTTCTGCAACAATGACCAATATAATTTATGGCGTCCCAAAAAGGAAGGTGAAATATTCAGGGGCGTTCCACGATCGCGGATGTTATAAATAGTCGCGTCATCTGCCGTGTTGTCAACAGCATGACTGCCATGGGTCCATTTATGGCACCATTGGCTTGATGATAAGCACTTGCGCCGCATCCAAATCAATAAAACTATCGGTGTCATTCACACCTGTTGTGAAAACTTCCCCATCAGTCACACATGCAGTGGGAGAATTCCGTGACTCCGTACGAGGGAGGTCCCGCCACTGTCCCGGCGGTCATGTCCTACAAGTACTGACACGTCCAATGCTCAGAACGACGCACAGCCATCAAAACCGACTGATTGGCGACAGCAACTCACGACAAGCCCTATTGCTGAATTCAGCATTGCAAAGTGCTCCTTCGTTTCTGGGTCGGCCTGCGGGTGGCGCAGTCCGTCAGGCGGCGGTTTACGAGTACTGACACTGTGTGGGACGACCGCACGCTGGACCCTGGGGCACTCCGGGAGGCGGTGGCCGCCGGCGGGGCAAACTGGTCGGCGCAGTTCAGTCGCCGGCCGGGCTTCCCGGATTCAGAAGTACTCAAGTCGGCGTCACTGAGTTCAACAGGCCGTACTATTATAGTACAGTATAGTATCGACTATAGATACTAGTACTGGTGAACTGAACGGGCGGCGCCGACTACGTCAGTCCTGAGCCGCTGCCCCGCGGCGTGCAGCAGTGAGCGGGGCTCAGCACCCACGGGGAGCCCGGCCGCCGCCGGGAGTCTCTTTCCGAGAACTGCTGCCGAGCACCCGCCACCCCCGGCTGAAGCGGCTCTGACCTCAACGCGCGGCCCCGGCCCACGGCGGGCTCAGCTGTCAGCTCAGTTCAACTTAGACTTGACATTCGGATGTCTGCATTGTCGCGGCGGTTTCCGCCGCCGACCGTGCGACTGCACCGCCACTGTACACCGCCGGGCCGGCAGCCCAAACCAGAGGCTGCTCAGATAAGCCAGTTGCTCAGACCAAGGATCGCCGGCATGTCATGACATTTTTTAATTTCTGTATGTCACATCTTGTTAATAATTGCGGTAATAATCGGCGTAATACTATCTCTGAACTCGGCTTAGAGTTCCACTGACGCCATGAAGACGCACTGCAACAGTTGACGCCGCGCTATACATTGATCTGCCGTGAACATCATAAGTTTGCCACTGCCGGCTACAGCCTCGGCTGAGGGTAGCCCGCGCCGGCATATTCCTGCACGGGCACTGGTAGTTTGCAGTCGGGCTTTGATTTGGCGCTGCGGAACACCGCGGCGTGCGTGAAGATCAAACTGAAACCTGAACTCGAAATCTGTTTTCGAGTATTACATGCGCGGCTCGGCGCGGGCTACGGTGATTTATTACTTCAGTTCGGTTTTAAGTTTTAGTAGTTTCGCGACGCGACAGTACCCAGTGTGACGGCGTAGTATTGACTGCCGTATTCAGTTCAAGGCACAGTGAGAACAGCCCGCTGGCAGCACGGCGATAACAAAAGATATATAAGACTACCGTGAGCTACTATATACAGAATATCGGCAGTGCAGGGGATGCTTAGTGAGAGAAATTCGAACGGACGAATGGACGAAACAGCCGCACTGAGGAGATACAACAAATGATACTATTGCACACCGCAGTGCAGAGCCAAGGCCAGGCTAGCGCCGGCTCTCCTTCTTGAGGAAGTTCTCTGCTCCTGGTATCTGGCGGAGGATATCCGTTGGAATCATCAGGAGCAGCATGCGCGTCCGCATCATTTCCGTGTCGAGTTGCCGCACAAACGGACGCGCGACGAACAGCAAGTACAGCACGAGACTGGGGACGACCACACAGAGGATGATAAGCATGGTTGTGTCGTAGCTGTCGACCTTCCCTTGCTTCGACTGCCGATAGAGCGACGTGCACGCATCGATTGGCGGCGTCAAATAGTCAGTGTCAAGGTCGCGCAAGAACGACATCCGGGGCAGGGTGAGAAGCGTCTGTTGGTGCGACGCCGGAATAATGCTACCGTTGGCCGCCTGCGATATGCTGGTAACCATATCGAGACCTGCATCAACAAACTCGAGGATCGTGGCGTGAAGCCCACGGGTCAAGAATCCAGAGTCATACTCTGTACACGACGGCGGAGACGCAGGCACGCACGCACTTCCGAAGAGAATTGCAGGCTGTCCGCTGGAGCCCAGTGCCGACGTCGACAGACCAAAACTCGCATTCCCGTACACAAGCGCACTTTCGACCTGGGTGAGCACAGCTATGCTGTTCTCTGCAAGTGCCGTCATTCGGTTGAAACTGTTGTGGTCGCCCGCCACAATCATCTCGCGCACCATAAAGTGCGTCTTGCGGGCTTGGAACGAGCGACGATCGGAGAGGTCAATTTCGCGAGAGATGGTGACGGCCCCAGCCATTGTGTCGTTGCACAGAACGTAGTATGGTATGAAGAATGCGAGGCCCAGGCCAACGAGGATTAGTATGCGAATGAACCCGCGCTTCTGCATCCGCAACAGTGAAATAAGCCGTGCACGGTGGTTATGCGTCGCGTCTCCTCTCCGCTGGTTACGCCGCCCATTCACAACGACAACAGAAGTCTCCTCGCCTGTCGTCGATGGAGCTTCCGCCCAGAAGTCGGCGTCGTCATCCGGTGCATCGAGCCCCTCCATGTCAGAGAGCGACTGGCGCGTGCGGTCATACAACGCAGAGACAACGGATATGGGGATGCGCATGAACAGATCAACGAGCCTGTTTCGCTTAACTTCAATCAAAGCGAGCATCGGCAAGAGCACAAAGATTGTCACGAAACAAAGGAACGACAGCGCTCCTGCAGTAAACCCTTTTGCAGTGCCCAAGATGGTGTCCACATCATCGCTAATCGACTGCTGATAGAGCTCCACCGACTGCGCAAGACTTGCAAAAAGTGCGCCAAAGACGTTCATGTAAACGACGCGGGCATCCGACGAGGATGCGTCGACGGCAGAGATTGGCATCATGGATACGCGATAGGCCTTGTTGATGAAGGCTTCCAGAGCATCCGCGAGTGACATCTGCACGCTCCGCCCCACGCCGTCCTGCTCGGTATAAAATAGAGTGCTTGGCGTCATGTACAGAGAACCCTGTGCTTGTGATCCTGACCCGCCGCGCTGGAAGAGGGCGTCGTGGAGGGCACGGAGGGTGGCAATCTGCCCGCGGAGAAGGAGCTGGTCCTGAGTCTTGTTGTGGTAGCCGACCACAGAGTCAGGCAGCATAAGCGTGCTGCAGTGTGTGTGACATATAGGTGTAGACGTCAGTGTCATACATTCTTCCATTATGTTCTTGCTACTACTATGATTTGGGCTGCAATAGTCACGAAAACCCCTGGACAATAAACCAACACGCGAGACAGGCACATAACAACTCACCGCACAATGTGTGCCACCCGCAGTGCCTCAATCTGCCGAGCACTTGCTTCGGCAATCGATATGAACGTGCGGTCGGAATCCATCATCTTTGATCTGACCACAATGAACCCGGCAATCGCAAGCACCGACAGTACAACAACCGTCGTCGCCGCAGCGGCTAGAAACCGGGTCGATTCAATACTCCGCGACTGCGAGCTTCCAACAAACATCTGCCTGCGCATCTGCTCCATGCGGCTGCGACCGCTCGTATTGCTTCCACCGGATTTGACAGACGACCCGCCACTCGGGCGCGACTTGCGAGGAGCGTTCCCCTCACTCGTATTCTTCACGCTCTCGTCAAATGCAGGGCGCATCCGGTGGCTGCTGCCGTTGTCGCGTCCTTTGTTCCCACTTTCATCAGCATCAAACGAGGAATCGTCGCTGCGACTGATCGACGGATTGTCCTTGCTGCGAGGAAATCCCACCCCCTCGTCACCCAGCGAGGCGATTGCATCGGCATCAGGCTGAGAATGCCGCACTTCAGTCATCTCAACATTCACATCACCCTCGGTTATTATGGGCGGTGACGACGGCCGCGAGAAAGGCCTACTGCCCGCCTTCATGTGATACGCGCCGTTAATTTCAAGTGTGGGCCCCATCGACACATGCGGGCGCGTGTGCGAAATGTGCGTTGCCGACCGAACCATCGGGCTTGCATTGGGAGGGGCAGAGAGCGCACCAGGCAAGGGTCCCATCCCCCCGCCGGCGTCGCCGTGCTCATCCTCGTACATGATATGAGCAACATTCTTACCCGCACTCGCATCTGCGTTGTACCGGTGTGTCCCATGGTATGTGGAGGCGTGGATATGGGTGTACGCGTGCTCGTCCTCCTCACCCTGGGTAAACGCATTGGCAAGTTCAAAGGCCGCACTGTCTTCGGGATTCGTATGGAACGACGGCGTAACATGCACGCGTCTGTTTGCAAGTTGCGTCGCCCCCTTCTCCCCCCCGGCGCCGTTGATGGCGAGAAGCGGCGGAACTGCCGCATCGTTTTCAGGCACTTCGGGAATGGGCGGCCTATGTGCTCCCGCTCCGTCTTTCGGTCGCGTGCTTCCAACCATCGCGCCTGGCATGGCGTGGTTCCTGAACGACTGGTCGCTGTCCGACTGCTGCACAGTCGTCCCTTGTATCTGCGACCGCACTTTCAGCAGATGAAACGCAACGCCGTTGATTTCAATCGGGGTTGTGTTAACGCGGAGTATCGTTGCAGCCTCGTCCTCTGGGCGTTGCATGACGCTGACCAAATCGTGGGGGTTGTCGAGTTCAAAGTTCGGTATCCAGTCGGTCACGTTCACGGCGCCGTTCTTCACCAGCTCCATTGACGCGCCAAACAGACCCACGCAGCTCGCAGAGCATGACATGACGACACCCTATGATGCAAAGAGCGAGAATGAACAAAGGGGCAAAGTGTTGGGTCAACAAGCTGGTTGGTTGAGCGGTACAAAAAATGCGGAAATCCGCATGTAAGCACATACACACGTTCCTACAGCACTCACACATTCGCTGTTGTGAGATATGCATAAAACATGTACATATATACATATAAATGATAATTTAAGATACAATAAAAAACACCAAGACGGTGCACGCACACAACACAAACGAAAAGCCCAGGGAAAGCAAAACACTCCACAAACGTACATCGTTTGCTATTGCAACGTAGTGATCGGATGTCTTGATGGGCTTGATGACGCCGAGGAAGCAGACGCCCCCGGCACGCGACACCTGCTTGACCATTATGAATGCCGGAAGGATTGCTCCCGACTTGTGCTGCACAATGACAAGCCGCGTTTTGTCAACGATCGCGCCGATTCCAGTTTCTAAATACCTGTGTGTGTATGTGTGTGTGTGTGTGCGTGTGTGTGTTGAGTTTGAAAATAAAAAGAAGAGTGGCACATGCGCGCGTCAATTGGTTACACACACACGCGCACACAGATGAGAGTTACGTGTCCAGCCACTCACTTTCGAATGTGGAGGGCATGGTCGATTTCATACGGATGAGGGATGATGAGAGTGATGTTCTTCCCGACAAGGTCGCTCCTTCTGTAGCCAAGCAACTGGCAGGCGGCCGTGTTCACGTCCACGATGTCTCCCTCCTTCTTGTTCTGTCCAGAGATGGTGACGCTTGCGTTTGTGTCCTCGAGTACGTTGAGATGCTCCAATTGGCCATCGCCGTCTTCGTCGACTTGATCCACGCGTCGGTTTTCCAGTTCTTCCGCCATCTGGAGAAGCTCGTCTCCGTATGGTGTGTTGTTCAGCACGTTAATCTGGAACCCGGCATACCTATCATTTTGTTGTTGTATATCATCGAACATAGGGGGGAAAAATACACGCGAAAATGAGCAGGAACGCACAGACAGATAAGAGTGATGGGAGGATGTGGCACTCAAGGTGAGAGATGTAGGAATCAAGTCAGTGTCTTAGGCGCCGTGCCCATGGACTCCACAACTCAAGGTAAGAAAGTGTGACGGTATCAGGCTTTGTCCCCATGGGGAGCCGCAAAAGTGAACAAAAAGTGACAAAAGTGAGAACGCAGTGTCGGCATCTTGTGTCTCTAGTTAACGCTCATCCGAGTACATTACATGACAAAGCACACTTTTCATGTACACTCACATCCGGAGCAACTGCGAAGACGTCGAGTTCAGCTTCATGAGCTTGGTGAAGCTCTGTTGGGCGCTCGTTACGGAGCGTGTGATTTGCGTGCTGAGCGTGTGCAGCTTGTGGAGGTCGGGGCTCGACTGCATCAGCTCCACCCAAAAGTCCAGTTGACTCCGTGCCGCCTTCTTGTGGTACCTGAATTCATTTGTTGCCGCAAAGAAAGAAAAGAAGAAGGAAGAAAATGGATGGGTCAAACGGTGTATCCGTTTTGTGGAGTGACGCAAATTAGAAAGGGAGGAGGGGCAGGAATGTGAATGTACACTCAAAAACACAGCGGTGGGTTAACAACAGCAGCAGGTGAGTCCAAACTAAAACCAAATGTCAAGGAGGGAAAAAGGAGCCGATAACGCCAGAAATGTGAACCCCAAATAGTCAATGTCACGCCCGCGTATCTAGAAATGCAAGTGCCGCAAGAATCTTACACACACATACACTTACACACATAGACACTTACACACTAACACATAGACACATAGACAAATACACACAGTACAACACACACACACAAACAATAGAGCAGTCATTCCCACCTTCTCGCATCTGCCATGAACTTTTGAAACTCAACAAAGGCAATCACGTCGTGCGATCCAGACGAAAACTCATCGCTCATCATTGTGCGACGGCGATAGACAACGTATCGGATGTCGAGGTGGGCCTTGCGCGTGTCAGCCCTGTCAAACTGCGTCGTCGCCATGTTCTTGTTTTTCATGTAGATCAGGAAAAAGTGCCCCCAAAAGAGCGGCAAAAGTGTCGATTCGGGCCATCTCTTTGCAGATTCAATGTACCAGCGGTTGATTTCGGCATATATTTCCTTTGCGTGCGTGTCGTCATCTTCGGGGCGGCAGAACAACAGCCCGTTGTCCTCGAGGTGGAAGCGGATCTTCAGTTCTAGTTCGGCGGCATTCCTCAGCTTGCTCGTGGGGGTCGCGGAGAGACTGCGGCGGCGCGACCCAATAAGGAATATGGCGCAGAGGGCCACAAGTGGGGACACCACAAAGAACATGTAGTATGCCTCTCCATAGGCGGGGTTGTTGCTTATCATCGCAAACAAGAGACATACGGCACTCCACGCAAAAATGCTCGAGAACACTGCCTTGGTCACCGAAAAGTGCCACCGCGTGTACGGGATGAACCAAATGTGGGCAAACGCAAGCGTGCAGCTCCCAAAGAGGAGCGCGCCGACAAGCACCCAGTGCGTCGACGGCGAGTCGAGGAGATTCCATAGGATTGTGAGCGATGCTCGAACAAAGAGGTCGTAGAGGTCGAGGCGCGCGTGTGGGCGACATAGCTGCACCCTTTTCGTAGGATCCTGCACATTTGAGGGGCGAATACACCGTCATAAATATCGTCATGCCTACATTCACTCGGTCATAATGGTTACCTCATAAAGCAAACGCGGTGAAAAAAAGGTCACAGACACACAAACACTGCACACTCACACACACACAAACACACACACACACATATATATATACACACACATACACACACACATATATATACACACACACACACAAACACAACAAACAAAACAAACATATACACAGACACGCCACAAGAATTACGACTAGCGCCAAACAAACACCAATGTCGCTCGCGCACAAACCTGTTCGTAAAAAGTCGCGGCCACAATGAACGCGAGGAAGAGGAAAAGAAGTCCCATGCATAGCGCGATAATCTTGTTGAAAAGATCGCTCCCAGCAGACCAGCACGTCCCCCCATTCACGTTAGCATCGCAGCGCAGTTGAAACGTGAAGATGGCGAGAATGGGGATGAATCCGACCTGTAGAACGCGATATATTCATGGGCAAAAAACAGACAGAAGCAGGAAACAGCACCGATGTCAGAGCAGCAAACTTTGCCGGAGCTGAACATGTAGGCATGCTAAAGATCCTCCTGAATCAGCTCTAAGCTTATTAGTAACAAATCTGATGAAAGCCGCCGATGTGCGCCGGCTCCGGCAGGACGGGCATAGACCGGCCTGGACAGCCGGCTGATGTCATTAAATTTAAGCAGTGTAACCTGTCAGCCGGCGCCGTTTCAGTTAGTCGACACTGAGCCACAGCTGCATTTTTTGGCCGTCGGCGGCGCCGGCACACGCCGAGGCTGGCCATTGACACTGGTTCAGTTCAGCGGCTGCAGTGGGGCGGCCACTGTGGGAACGACTAGGTATTCCATGACCGTGCAACGTACCGTGGTGACGAACTCGCCAGTCAAGCGAAGAAATTTGAGTGTCCAGAGCATCTTGATGCGGCCCCTCGAAAAGAGGTAACTGACAAACATAACGTCTAGGAGAATTGTGCCAACGAGCACGAGCGTAATGTAGAAGATGACATTGTTGCCGACTATCCACGCCTCGAGAACCACTCCCTTTGTAATGTCGGAGAACCACACCATGGACCTGCATGTAGTGTCGGTGTCAGCGTCAGCAGCCGGGAGCAGCAAAGCATATCCGCCGGCCACAGTTCACCAGGCATCCGATCAGTACACCGTCATGATCAGCAGTGACTGTCAGTGCATCAGTTACATCGGCACGACCAGCTGCCATGTGAGTGGGCTGATCAGAGTGACCACTGCAGTAATGATTAGAAGTGTTTCTGACTCACCCCATACGCCACGGAAAGTTTTGTCGATGGTTGAACGGGAAGTCCAACACCTGAAGAAAGTCAATCACAAGCCCCAATATGACCAACCTGCACGCACGCACGACAATTGAGGTAGGCCAGCAATGAATATAGTATACGGCAGAACCGATAGTTTGGGTGGAACGGGACATACTG
>CALSCR010002838.1:0-13002 GCA_943704495.1 Pigoraptor chileana | reverse complement strand
TGTGTGTGTGTGTGTGTGTGTGTGTGTGTGTGTGTGTGTGTGTGTGTGTGTGTGTGTGTGTGTGTGTGTGTGTATGTGCACCCTCTCCACTCAAACACAGACAGCTGTGCAGACACAGACGGCTGTGACTGCCATTAAATCATGTGCCTCTTGTGGTAGTTTGTTTTTTGTGGGCGTTTCTCTTTCGTATTCTAGTCGCATCTGCCACTTATCGTTGTCTTATATCTCAAGTTACCAAGGCGCCATATCTTTTTCAGCCTCACTTGTTCCTTTCCTGAAATCGATCTGCCGCGTGTGCGAGACGCGTACACTTGTACCTGACCCTAAATTGCGAGTGAAAGATGGACGGCTCGCTCTATGACGAGTTTGGCAACTACATTGGCCCTGAGCTCCCTGACGAGAATGATAGCGACGCCGAGGACGAGAGTGACCGTCGCCCGTCCGGATGGCAGCAGCAGGAAGAGCCAGATGCAGATGGAGTGATGCCTATGGATGCGGAAGGTGCGTTGGATGTCGTTCGTTGGACCGGTTGATTGTGCTTGTTTCTAAGTTACACCCACATTGCGCGTTCAATTTCTACTGCTTGATGAGGGCCAATGCGGATTGTCAAGGAGTACTCTGAAGCTTACGCATACATCGACGCATTTTTCAAATGTTTACAATGTGCGGTCTGGGTCGCGATTATGTCGGCCGTGTACTATTAGTCGAGGATTCTTCGACTCGGTATGCAATTGTTCTGCATGAGGATAAAAAGTACTACCCCACGGCATCCGAGGTGTATGGGGAGGACGTTGAAGCACTAGTGCAAGAGGAAGACACACAGGGACTGGATGAGCCGATCATTGCGCCGCAGAAAAAGAAGAAATTTGCGGCATCGGAAAAAGATCTTCCGGAAACAACGTTCAGCAAAGAGTGGGTTTTTTCTATGTATGCATATGTATGTGTGTTGGTATATATATATACACACTATATATATATATACACACCATATATATATATATATGTATGCATGTGGTGAATGTCGTGAATGTGGTGTATGTGTATCCATGGCTCCATGAAAACGACGTTCGAAATGGGGTTTGTGTTGGTGCATCGTGATGCATACCCAGTGGAATGCTCTGGGCTGACGATGTGTGTGTGTGTGTGTATGTGTGTATGTGTGTATGTGTGTGTGTGCTTTGCAGGTTCCTCGCGGATCTTCTGGAAACGCCGTCGCTTATGCGGAATGTAGTGCTGCTGGGCCATCTCCACTCTGGCAAGACGACATTCATGGACATGCTTGTGGCGCACACACACGATAAGTCTTGGGTCACGCTCGAGAACGACGTCAGGTCGGTTTCCATTGACCCCTGTTTGTGTGTGTGAGAGTGCTTGCGTTTTCTGAATGTGTTTGCGCGTGCCGTTGGTCTCTATTGCTGTTTCTGTGTGTGTTTCTGTTTTTGTATGTGTGAGTGCTTGCGTTTACTAAATGTATTTTCGCGTGGCGTTGTCTATTCTTTCTGCAGGTACACGGATACCCTTGACACTGAACAGGCACGTGCCCTGAGCATTAAATCGACGCCAATGTCGCTCGTCATGCCCGATATTCGTGGAAAATCGTACCTCCTCAACCTCATAGACACCCCAGGTGTGTGTGAAATCTGTGCAACACGCTGTGTGCTTGTGTGTGCATGTAATTGTTAGCATATGACACTACTGTTGATGGCGAGCAGAAATTTGCGCGTGTGTGTGTGTGTGTGTGTGCGTGTGCGGTTATACCGACATCGCCTCTCTTTTATTGGGTAATATCAAGGCAATTGCACACTGAAGTGGGGTACAAGTGCTTCAGTCAGTTAATGTGTTTATGACGCGTGTTCACTGTCTCTGCAGGTCACGTGAATTTCTCGGATGAGCAGACCGCTGCTGTGCGGCTGTGCGACGGCGCGGTAATCTTTGTGGATGCGATAGAAGGGGTTGGTATTCGCGCTTGTTTGTGATGCGATTGTCTGTGGCGTGATGTGTGTTTACAAAAACGAAGAAAATTAGGCCTATCGCATGGGACCATCCGTAAAAAGAAACACTCTTCCAATGCGATATCTAATTTCGCTCGTGTTTGTGTGCATTTGTGTTTGTCAATATGTTAATGTTAATGTATTTCTGTATTTGTGTGTGTTTTGTCTGCACACAGGTGATGCTCGGCACGGAGCGCGTTCTGAAGCACGCTCTCCAGGAAGGCCTTGCCGTCACTGTCTGCGTCAACAAGATCGACCGCCTGATTCTCGAGCTCAAACTCCCCCCGGCAGACGCATACCACAAGCTCCGTCACACAATCGACGAAATCAACTCAATCATATCCACACATGCGCCGCCCAAGATGAACAAAGATGGCACCCCCGCGCCCCCGCCGTATGTGTCGCCGCTTCTCGGCAACGTTTGTTTTGCATCTGCAAACTACGGATGTTCGTTTACGCTGTCTTCATTTGCGAAGATTTACGCCGAAACACACTCGAACGCATTCCCTGCGGACGAGTTTGCAAAGCGACTGTGGGGCGACATCTACTTTGATGCGAAGACTCGCAAATTCGGCAAGCGCCCCCCGAGCGGCGTTGCAGACGCAAAGCGGACGTTTGTTCAGTTTATTCTCGAGCCCTTGTACAAGCTATTTGCGCAGGTTGTCGGGGATGTGGAGACGACGCTTCCCGACACATTGTTTGAGCTCGGCATCTCGCTTAAGAAGACTGAGCTCGACATGAATATTCGTCCCCTTCTGCGCCTCGTCTGCTCGCGCTTTTTCGGCGGTGCAGACGGCTTTGTGGACCTCGTAGCCCGCCACGTGCCTTCGCCTGCGGTTGGCGCAGACCGTCTGGTTCGCCACGTGTACACCGGTCCCATGAACTCTGACGTTGCCATAGCGATGTTGAAATGTGATCCGAAGGGACCGCTGATGGTGCACGTGACCAAGCTACTGCCATCCACCGACGGCATGTCGTTCAATGCGTTTGGTCGCGTGATGAGCGGAACTGTCCGCGTGGGCGACCGTGTGCGAGTTCTCGGCGAAAACTATTCGCTCGACGATGACGAAGACATGCGCGTGGCGGAGGTGTCTGGCGTGTTTATTGGGGAGGCGCGGTATGCAATCCCGCTGCAGGCCGTGCCCGCGGGTGGCCTTGTGCTTCTCGGTGGAATCGATGCGTCGATTGTGAAGACTGCGACAATTGCTCAGCTGGAGGATGCAGACGACGCAGTGATATTTCGGCCGCTGCGCTTCAATACGGTCTCTGTCGTGCGCGTGGCAGTGGAGCCCGTCAACCCCACCGAGCTTCCAAAGATGCTCGATGGTCTCAGGAAGGTGAACAAGACGTATCCTCTCTTGCAAACGCGCGTGGAAGAGAGCGGGGAGCACGTTGTGATTGGCACTGGCGAGCTCTACATGGACTGCGTGCTGCACGACCTCCGCAAAATGTACTCTGAAATCGACATCAAAGTGTCGGATCCAGTCGTGTCGTTTAACGAAACTGTTGTGGAGACATCGGCGCTTAAGTGCTTTGCGGAGACGCCAAACAAGCGCAACAAGCTGACGATGATTTCAGAGCCGCTCGACAACGGACTCGCCGCGGATATTGAGGCGGGAAACGTGTCTCTGTCTTGGCCCAAGAAGAAGGTACGTGCGCGCGCGTGTGTGTGTTTTCTGTGTGTGTGTGTTTGTGTACATGCGTGCATGGTGTGTGTCTATGTGCATGTGTGTGTGTGTGTCTATGTGCATGTGTGTGTGTATGTGTGGTGTGTGGTGAAGCTCTTTTGTCAGCTTTTGTTTGTGTATTCTCAACCGCTGTCGCTAAAACAACAAACACAACCACACAACCAATGCAATGCATAGGTTGGCGAGTTCTTCACGCACAAGTATGGATGGGATGTGCTTGCGGCGCGGTCCGTGTGGGCGTTTGGTCCCGACAACAACGGGTGGGTCTTTGTGGTGTGCCATTTTCGGCTCATTGTGATATCTTAGAGTGCGATTGTGATATCTCTCAGAGTGGGGGATGGCATTATGATCTCATGTATGGATTTTGTGGAGTTTTGTCGCCATGCTCGCTCTCTGTTGCGCCCGGCCTACTTATTGGCCGCGTATTGAATTTATTTGCGCCTTTGCGTGTGACTGTACCAGGCCCAATGTGCTTTTGGATGACACACTCTCGACTGTCGATAAGCCGCTTCTTGCGAGTGTGAGGGACAGCATCGTACAGGGCTTCCAGTGGGCGTCACGTGAGGTGTGTGCCCCGCTCTGCGCACGTGACTTGGGTTCCTTTTCGTTCCTCCATGTGGTCTGCATGCCCATTTATCCATACATATATGCATGTATATATTATTTATGCTTATGTGCTTGAACGTATGTGTGTGTGCATGTATTTGTGTGCATCTTTCTGTTGAACAGGGCCCTCTGTGCGAGGAACCCATGCGCAATGTCAAGATGCGCATTCTGGACGCATCGATTGCCCCCGAGCCCATTCATCGCGGGGGTGGCCAGGTTATCCCGACCGCCCGCCGAGTTGCCTATTCGGGCTTTCTCATGGCCACGCCCCGCCTAATGGAGCCGTACTTCTTTGTGGAGGTCACCGCCCCCGCGGACTGCGTCGCTGCCATATACACTGTGCTCTCTCGCCGGCGGTGGGTACAGTGACCGTCTGAATACGGCTCTTTATTTGCATTTGTTTGCATGTGTAGATTGTCTTGTGCAGGCGTGTTTGTGTAGTGGTGTGTGTATGCGTGTGTATGTGTATATATACATTTCTGTGTGTGTATGTGCGTGTGTGTGTAATGCGTGTATATGCGCGTATATATATATATATATATATATATATATAAATGTGTGTATGTGCGTGTGTGTGTTTGTGTGCTTGTGCGTGACGTGTTGTGGTGAGTCGACTACATTTGCTGTCATAACAGCGGTTGCCTCAAGAGGCACATAACTCTTTCTGTCAAAAACGGTTGCGTTTTGTCAACACATGCACGATGATGTGCGTAGCTCGGCTCCCTTTTATTATTTGCCATGCATCCCCCTTTTTTCCATTCCCTCATAACGATGTCTCGTGAACTGAATGATGTCCCTGCACCACACACACACACACACACGCACACATCCACACACGCATACTTATAATATCTTTCATGTATTATACTTCTTGTGTCGCCATGCTCCCCGCAGAGGTCACGTTGTGCAGGACATGCCCAAGGCGGGCTCTCCCCTGTATGTTGTCAAGGCCCTGATCCCCGCAATGGACTCGTTTGGCTTTGAGACTGATCTGCGCACGCACACGCAGGGACAGGCATTTGCACTCTCCGTCTTTGACCACTGGCAGGTCCGTGGGCGTGCTGGTCGCGCTGGTTGTGTTGTCGTGTTGGTCGTGTTGTCTGTTGCTTGTGAGCTGCCTTCTCCCGTGGAGTCCTTAGTCCATGGGCATTGCAAAATCCCAGGTCCCTGTCTGTGCCCCTGCCTCTGTCTTTGTCATTGTCTGTGCCTGTGTCTCTACCTCTGTCTTGTGGAGTCCATGGCATTGACTACTCAAGTCTTAACCCAATATAATTTCCCACTGATCTTTGTCGTCTGTCCACTCTTCAGATTGTGCCCGGTGATCCACTGGATCGCAGCGTCATCCTGCGACCACTCGAGCCGCAGCCGCCGCAATTCCTGGCACGCGAATTCATGGTCAAGACACGCCGACGCAAGGTGTGCTGCTGTTGTGGTTGTTGTTGTTGTTGTTGTTGTTGTTGTTATTGTTATTGTTGTTGTTGTTGTGTTGTTACCCCCCCCCCCCCCTCCGGGAACACACACTCACCTATTCCTATTACCTACATAACGGCAGGGTCTGAGTGAGGATGTGAGCATCGGCAAGTTTTTTGACGACCCCATGCTCCTCGAGCTCGCCAAACAAGACATTGCCATCAACTATGCGTTTTAAGCGCGATTCTACTGTCCCGACGATAGATGCCAAACACGCACGCACATGCACACACACAGCCACGCTCACACATGCACACGCACACTCACTCAAGACACGCACACGCACATGTCAACATGCACAATGCGCACGCACTTGCACACTGCACACAACACAATTCTTGACACGCGCAAACAAATTGCACACACAAATTGCATCTTTTCGCTCTTTGCATCAAAAGATGATGACCGTTTCCATTGTCGACAACCCTGTTTTGGATGAATATACATACAGTGGAGTCTTCTTGAAAGTGACATCACAGCTTAATTGTTGTATTTGGGTCCTAATCGATGTTGCATCATACCCGTTATGACAATGCGACGTGCATATGCGGGCCCACAGCAAGCAGTGCGATTCATAGGTGTGCAAATGGCCTTTTATATGAGCGGAGGGTACAATTGCGAAAAGCGCACATCAGTGGATCCTTAGTTGATGGCAAAGAACGAGTCGCCATTGTTGGAGATGCCCGTCCCATTCCAGCGGATTGTGCGCTGAGACACGGGGTGGCCTACCCATTGATCCCACACCTGCGTTGCAAAGCAAACAACCGAACCAACAATATTGTACTCTCAATCAACGGAAAGTCACCGAAAACAAGAACAAAAACAAGAAGAAATACTGAAAGCAAATAAAAACCCCCAAATGCTGCACTAAGCACCGGTTGTGAATTGAATCAGAGATTCACCTGTATGCCGTCCGCGTTCTGACCGACATAGACGGCAGCGTGGCCAGAGTAAGAGCCAGAGGGGAATGTAGCAATCGTGGTGCCGGAGGGGAGATTCGCGCCGTGAACGCGCTGTCCCGCCGACCACTGCGACGTAGTGCGCGTGTCCTTCGAGCACACCTTGACAAAGCTCACGCACTCGCCACAGTATTGGCCGTCCGGGTAGCACAGCGATTGCCCGGCGTAGGATGCGGGATTGGAACACACGGCGGCTGCAAAATGCAAGACACACACACACACACACACACACACGCACGTGCGCGTTCGCGTCAACATGTAGTCAAGTGACTGCTGAGCAGCGAAAAGTACAAACATGTGTTTGCAACAAGAGCGATAACCACTGTCACTATTAACAGTGTTAGCAATATTATCAGTTGTGCGTGATGTGCAAAAGTAAACCCTCCCAAAACACACCTTCAATGGCCAAACCGAGGCCAATGAGCAGGATTGCGGCTGTGAATAAGCGAGGCAGGGTCATCTTGATGTCAATCGCTCGGGCGCAACTCAATTGGTGTCGGTCGTTTTGTGTTTATTGATATTCAAGAGTGTGCGTGTTTCCTTAAACACTTATAAAGAGTATGAAGTCCGTGTGAGACAGGCCGTCGTGATGCAGATACAACACACGGCACACTGCAGGCACAATGAAGAGACCAAAACATACGCAATGGCTGCAACACGCACACGTTGAATAACGGACTGGACTCAGTGGCTGAAAAACAAAACAGTGACTCTCGGTGACATCATCACAATTTGGTCAATCAGTGACGTCAGCATTGACACAGTAACACAGTAGTAACACGTCTCGAAGTGCCGCCATTATTAAAATTTAGTGGAAACAGACGTGAGACTTGAAAGCGGCGAACTCTTGCTCGGTCGGCAAACACTGCACGGCGGCACGTGAAAACACGTGAGAGCAGAAGAAGACCCCTCGCCAGCTGCGGCACATGTATTATAAACCGGCCTCCCTTTCATTCCATCCACCACTTCTTTCGACTGTCTCTGCTTGCCGAATGGCGTGCGGTCGCAGTTGCCACGGTCGAGGGCATCCCGATCGACTCCGACCGAAATATCTGCATTCGCTACCGGCACAGGGAATACCACGGCTGTTATTGCTGAGGCTGGTCACTGCACCATACTGTTTCTAATTGGCGCCCACAAGCGGATGGGGACAAAAGTCGACAACAGAAGAATAAGAATGGTCTCATTTGCATCCGTTGGCGTTTCAATTCGAGATTTGTTTGTTGTGTTGGAGAGAGGAAGTCAACATCATTAATGAAAACCAGATGCACAGCACATGTGCAGACTCGGTTATTGCACACACTGCAGTGCCCTCACTGAAGACTATCGGTTGGCACGCAAACTAAACAATGGTACATTTGCGGGAAAGTTCGACAGATAATCGTAAACGCGCAAATACCATTGGCATATGTGTGTACGCGATTTTTCAGTTCAACAACAAGAGCGAGAGTTGGAGATGTGGGATTGCGATCGGCTCCACACACGTGAAACCTGACTCCACAAGAGAGCCGAGATGGAGAGATGTAGGTTCAAGTCCGTTAGGCACCGTGCCCATGGACTCCACAAAAGGCAAGATGGAGAAAAAAAGACCTCAGCGACTCATGTCGATGGGACAGCCCCATCGATTGTGCGCACACAACAAATGTCAGCGAGAGATGAAAATCAGTCAGTGTCTCAGGCGCTGTGCCCATGACTCCACCAGAGCGAATCAGGGGAGAGAAAGAGAGAGAGAGAGAGCGAGAGAGAGGCAGAGAGAGAGAGCGAGAGGGAAAAAGTGCCAGATGCAGGCACGCCATCACCCGACTCAATCATTCCCAATCCACGAGCAGACAAACGGCTTTGACGACGGATCCATTGCGATCTGCAGCTCCATCCTGTCGAGGCGTGCCGTGATGTTGCCACCCGCAATCGCATACGGCCCCTCACTCAGTGCATTAATATTGCAGCCGAGCGCGACGCCGACTGTCGATCCACTCGGCACAGACTGGCGACCCGGCGTCACGCAAGAATACTCTTCAGTCGACGATCCCGCATTAGTTCCGCGACTTTCAAGAGACACCAGCGACACGGACGCATCTACGTCCACCGACAGCGAGACGTCGTTCCTCAGTGCAAAGAGTGCGGTTGTTTTGTTGGTGCTTTGCATACGTTGACAAGACGGAAACGCAACCGGTTGTGCCACGGCGGATGTGCTAACGAAGGCCTCAAAGTTGTATGGCACGCGCACCTCAAACCCGTGCGTCGCCAGGTGCAAAAATGCGCCGTTTGTGGGCCTTGCATTGGCGATGGACGAAACAAGCGCGTCGAGGGCAGTCACGTGCAGCGGCCGCGTGTACGCAAGTGTGGGCACTGCCATGCTCACCTTGGGGACGTCATCAGCCCACCACGCGTAATATCCGCCATCGCCGTCCCTGGCACGTGACTCTTGCTCCGGATGCCACATAGCCAGGCTGCCCTCGAGCGAGTGCGACACAATGAAGAAGGACCGCTTCCACGTGACTCGGACGACGCCGCACTGCACTGTCGGCGCGCACAGCAGCGCAATCGACACGGGTTGCGGCAGATTGATCGTCGGCAGAGAGAGAAAGTCCAATCCACCCACCGACCTCGACATACCCGCTATGATTCCCGAGGGCGTCGAGCCGCTCACCAACGCATACACCTGCTCAAGGGCGGTGCGAACACCCGCCGCAGTCACGAGGCCACGCGGCGTCTTGACGGGCACCACGCGCAGCATGAGCCCCGCCACTGCGTCATGCAGAATGGTCCGCCGCTCCAACGCAGTTTCGTTTAGTATTTCGAGAACGAGAGAGACGGCTGCATTTCCGTTGATAAGAGGTCCCAACACATTCGTCTCGAGCGCCTCTCGGTCGAGAACGGCGCCCAGCACGGTCATTGTGAAGCGTTGTCGCCCGGCAACGGGAGCATCCAACACATCAAACACAATGTCGGCTACAGCGTCGGATGTTGCATTGTCCTCGCTATCCCTCCTTAATGAAGGCGCGGATGACGCTAGCGCGTGCACACGCACGGAAAGTCGTGGAAAGTATGCCCCCCGGGAGAGTATTGGGAGGTCGCGGTTAAAGTCGTAGACAATCTTCCCATTGAGAATATCGCGTGCGCTCGAAGGAGTGAGTCCAACCTCCCTTATTCTGTCGACACTAAAGTACATGCTGTGCGTGTCCGTGTTGTTGTTGTTGTTACTGCTGCTGCTGCTGTTACTACAATTATCGCCGGTGATAATATCGCGCATCAAAGCCGATCGCGATTGCACATCCGATTGAATGAAAGGTATGTCGATGTCAACGTCCACGACAATGCTCGATAGAATGCGGTTGACGGCACGCAGCAAGCCCGCGTCCATCGAACATTGCTCTGCGGATAAGAGAAGTGCACACGTGCATGTGGCATACGGCGTGTTATACATTGCGCGTGTTTGTTTTGTTGGTTTGGATGTGAAAATGTGAGCACACTACTTGACCATCATGCGAGTAATGGACGTCCCAATTTCGAATAGAAAAAAATAATACATAAGCGACCCTTCCACAGCAATGCCCATGTAAGGCAGGACAGACGGCAGTATGAAATAGGTAGAGACAGAGATGTAGGATTCAAGTCAGTGTCATAGGCGCTGTGCCCATGGACTCGACAGGTAGAGACAGAGAGAGATGCACAGTCGCAGACGGATACGACAGAGGGACAGATAGATACAGAGATGAACTGGCTCTGTAGAGCTGTAGGCATAAGCACACGACCGCACCTTCCGTCTGCGCAATGACGCAGCCCACATACAGCCGCCCGCCAACGAGATCACGTGCCACCCGTCGCAGGCCGTCCACGTGACCGACAGCGCGGTTTGCAGTGAATGTCGCGTTGCATTTTGAGTCGTCCGAACTGAAAAGCTCCTAATGATAATAATAACAATAATAAAAACAATAAAAACAATAATAACAATAATAACAATAATAATAATCATAGTAAACAAAGTGGAATAAGCGGCGGTTATGATAGGGTTAGGCAGGATAAGGCTCGGCCGGCCCAAGTAGGACAAGGGTTAAAGTTGCGGTGTGTGGGCCTCCACAATGTGTCTCCATAAAGAAACGTCAAACAATGTGCGATTATACAGCCACAGACATTGAAGCTGACAAAGACAGACATCGCCACGTGGCCTGGACAAGGGGGCTGCCAGGCGCATCACACACGGAGCATACAGGCGCAGGACAGACTCAGAGACAAAGAATGGCGTCCAGACTAACAGTCCTTTGTCCCGTTTCACTTTGCCTCGGCCGTTTTTAAGCCCATCGAGTCCACGCATGCAGACAGAGACAGACACATACCACAAACACACACACAGTCAAGGCGTTACACGGCGCAGTCGACCAACAAACCTGGTTGATCACCACAAGTCCCGCCTGGGCGCCCGATCCGTGCGTAATGGCAACAAGGAGTGGGGGGAAGCGCACGCGGACAGGTAGCTTCAGGTCGCAGGATGTCAGCCCAATTGTCGCCGAAAATGTATCCAGCGACAGCTCGGCAACATTCATCCACCACGACGTCTGCGACGACGATGGCGACGAAGGACCGCACGAGGATGATGAGTTTGTGTTGCGACCAAAAGCAACCCAATTTCGGACGAAAGACATGTCGATGTCGAATGTGAATTCGCGCGTAATTGACAGCCTCAGGGGAGCGCGTGGCTGCAGATTGTGAGTGTGTGTAGGTGCACGCGTGAGATCAGTCCACATTCCAAGGTATATAGTGCATGTGCGACCGTGCAATCTCATTCACTGTGTTTTCACTGTGCAGCGCCACCACGGATATACGTTAATCCAACCAATACTTACGCGCTGTGCGAATCTGTTAGTGTGAAAACCATTGAGGCAATAACACGCAGTGATAAAAAGACACTGCACACACACACACACACACAGCAAAGTGAACGCCGCACGCAGGGCCAGGAGCCCGTGCATCCACGCGCAAGCATGCCCACCTGCAGAGCCGCTTTCACCATCAAAGTCCAACCGCGGAGATCGTCATCACTTGCATCAAGGGCCAGCGCTCTCGCCGCCGCGTCAGCGTCCACGATTGTGACAAAGGCGCCAGTCACTTCCATCCGACTGTCGAATGCAACGGACGGCATCGTCACACACACAACAGACGCACCGTTTCTCACCACACAACCGCGGAGTATTTCAATGTTCACGCGCATCGGCAACTTAATGCTGCTCGTCAGGGCAAGGTCAACTGGTATGCCGTTCACGTGACACAGCGAAGGGACGGACACATACTCGACAGCAAAGGTCGCGTCACGAAGGGCAAGAAGTGACGCAAACTCCCAGATGACGATGCCCAGCATCACCGCCACCACCACTGCAGCACCAACAAAAAGCCCCTTTAGCACCCGGCGACGCGTCCTCCCTTGCGGCAGGGGCTTAATGAAAGGCCTGGAGTCCGACCCCTTTCCGTACCCAGACACCTCACTCCCGTCCGAATACTGCGACATGTCGTCCCGAAGTGAATCGGATCGCTTCTTGTCAATCGCATCGAGGGCATTTGCACTCAAAGTTGGCAACAATTGACTGCCGTCGCCGCCGATCTGCATGTCGCTCTCACGTGCCAGGCGAACTTCCCGTCGATCTTCATACCCAAAAGTGTCAGGGTGGACGTCCACAACCGAGTTGCCTGAGCGTGAAGCTGCAGAGAGCAGTTCCATCGCATCACCATCCTCGTGGTGGAGCCACTGAAGGTCTTCTCTGTCGTCGTTACCACGGGAGAACAGGCCTCGTAGTAAGCGCGACATGTTTGCGATATCCCTGCCGTCACTGAGTCGGCGCAATGCCACACTTTATCTCACACTTTCGGAAATCCCTCTCCGCGTGTGGACAACAAACAGAATTGCAAAAAGCGAAAGAGCGCTTTGTTGACAACATACATTTGCACCTGTGGGAAGGGCATCTGTGCCTTTGCAAGTCCTTTGCGCTTCATTCATCTTCGAGAACAAAAAACCTTCCATGCAATTGAAAATACTCACTGACGGGAGTACCCGGCCTGTCGCCGCGGCTCACAGTTCGCGGACACCAAACATACCACGTGACATATCACGTGACTCCCGCGGCATTTTAAATTGGGCGAATCGTATAAATACTTCACAGAAAAGCTTTATTTTTCAGTTTGAGATTCCCGAGAGAAAAGGTGAACACACACACACACACAGCACATGGCACACACACACACACACACACACACACACACACACACACACACACACACACACACACACACACCCAC
>CALSCR010002836.1:0-10541 GCA_943704495.1 Pigoraptor chileana | reverse complement strand
GGGGGGGTGCTTATATTGTGTAGGCTCATATGGTATTTGTCGCGTGTGAAGCATGGGGGAAGAAGGGGAGCTGACTGATATCGGTATCTTGGCATCATCTCCTTCAGGGGCGCTCATACGTAACTGGACTTGGAGCTGCGCCACCAAATGACGTGCTGGACCTGGACAGCTTTAGTCAAATCATCGCCGGCAAAGGAGGTGTCCCGGGCATCGTCATTTTTGGACCCGTCGCAACGCCCGAGGTGGATATCACTGCTTTTGGTGTTGCTTCATTTATGGCTATGGTTGGGAATGGTTGTGTGAGCATTCATCCTGATGACGAGCAGAGGTGGCGACTTCCTGCGATGTGCATCGTAGCGCCAACTAGTATATCGATCATCTGTGCAATCACATTAATCAGCTCACACCCTCTTTGTGTATGCGTGTTGATTAACAGGACTACGATTACGAAAAAATGGTTTGGTCTGCGGTGTATCCAAAGTGGCATTCGCTTCCCGATCAAAGGCGCTTTGCAGACGCGCACACACTTGTCACGGCCAACGAGTTCAATACTGTCGCCACAATGCACAGCTCTGTATTTTACGTGACACTTGCGGCCCTTGATAGGCGGCGCACGCGCACTGCTCTCAACGCGTCCGAGACAAAGATGCAGACGTACAGCTGGCAGGATCACGTGCCGACCCTCACTCATCCGCTCGTGCCAGTACTCGGTATTGACGTGTGTCTGCCTCCCGTGCGACAGAGCACATCCGGCAGTGTGCTGTTCTCGGGCCTCCCGGGGGAAATGTGGGACCCGCAATGCAGCGAATATCTCACCGTTGTCGAGGCCGTCGACGCGCATGCGCTGGGAGAGCCCGTCGCCCAGTTGCTTCGGCTGGAGCCGGATCGATATCATGCGCCATATTTGAAGGTCTATTGCGGCCAGCGAGACCGTGAGGACATGAGCGCATTTGCCACACTGAACATCCGCATCCGGCTTGTGGACCCTGTCGGCGCTCCCATCATGAAATACGCAATCTCGTTCTCGGGAGGTTTTGAAGGTGACTCGAACAGGGTCAATATCGCCGAGTTCCTGCATGACGACGCGGGAAATTTGCTGCCCCCGGATCAGCAGGCATGTTGCTTTGTTTGTTAACTGACATATGAACGGCGCACATTTGACCATTGTGCGCTCAGCCGCCTGGCCATGCACAACTAATACCCTGTGCGTTGTCGTGTTCTTAAACCCTGCGCATCCTTCCACTGCTCACTGCAGGGAATCACGGGCAATTGGACGTGGGCGCGCATACCTCTGTCGCGGGCGCGGACTGAAGCAAACGACATATGCACAGTCGATGCAATCATATTCGACATACTCGAGTCGGCCCAGATGATGTATGTCTCTGACGTGGACTTTTCAGGTTCGTCACCGAGTGGCAATCATCTCCCCCACCCCCATCCCCCACCCCAAATTTAACATTACACGTGCACCACTGAATGGATATACACATAGCGTCCTGCGCTTTTCCGTCCAATAATCTCACCATGATAAATTGCTGTGACAGGGTCAAATCAATGTGTGTATGCACATGCTAATGTGTTCTGCGTACAACATTGCGTGTGTGCTCTGCAGGTGACGGAACGCCGCCAGCAACATTTGTTGAAATGGTCACCGCATCCGATGCATCGCTTGTTCTTATATACGACGGTCACGGGCAGGGTGTGATATCACAAGATGCATCTGATTACCTTATCAATGGCCAGCCTCCCGATGCAGTTGGTCGGTACACGATTGCTCGCGGGCAGAGTTTCGAACACTGCGACCGAGTGACAGTCCGTCATCACATCTATCTCACTCTTCCAGGCGGCGCTCACTTTGAAGAAGGAAAACAGTACATTGTGAACTCTTTCACTCGACACGGGCCTGCAGTCGCTCCGCTGACGTTCAATGCCGCCACCACGCGCTGCGAGTGCATCAAGGCAAACCAGGTCGGGTACTCGTCCGTCACAAACCAGCGTCGATTCGCCGTGCTTGGCATATGGAACGGGCAGCTCGGGACCAGAGCATTTGACCGCATTCCCTCATTCGTGGTCATGCGCATTGCCGATGGCACAGTCGTTTACGAAGGTATTGCAGAGGACCCCGTCGATGACACCAAAGCCGTTCTCGGTAGTGGCGAAATAGCATACAGGCTGAATCTGAACCGTGTGCCTGACGGCGGACCATACAAGATTGTTGTGCCGGGCGTTGGATCATCGCATGCGTTTGGCGTCGGGGTGGACTACAGCCGCCACATAGCATACACGGAATTGCGCGGTCTGTATCACCAGCGGTGCGGCGTGCCGCTCCTGCAACAAAACACCGAGTACCACCGCGGCACGTGCCACAACGTGGTCAACATTACCGATGCGGAGACGGGGGGATTCATCACGGACACAAGTCCCGTGACCCGCCATGTGATGGGCAGTTGGCACGATGCGGGCGATTTCGATCGCAGCCACGTGCATCAGTTTGTCATAGAGTCACTACTTGTACTCTACGAAGCGTATGCGCACCTACACTTGGACGCGGTGAATGACATTCCTGAGTCTGGCAACGGAATTCCCGACATGCTTGACGAGGCCCTGTTTGGGGTTCTCTTTTGGGAGTACATGCAAGATAGCGATGGGGGCGTGCGTGCGGGTACAGAAACTAGCCATCATCCGGTGGGTTGACTTGTGACACTTGATTTGTTGGATTTGGACTCGGACGCACTGTCTGTATTCAAAAGTGTGCATTGTTTTCTGACGTTCAATCGCACCAACATCAACGTGTGTTCGTTATAATAGGGAGGCGTCACTGCAGACACCGACGAACTTGCCTACCGCACCTTCAAGAAGACTTGGCTTGCTTCCATTGTCTCGTGCGGCCTATTCGCCCATACCTCACGCCTTGTGGCAGCATACGATCCCTCACGTGCCGGCAAACTATTGGCACGCGCTCATGCAGCGTGGCAATGGGCGGAGGCTGTGAATCCCGGCGACAAGCGTGCGGGCCCGCGTATGTATGCGTGCTTGCAGCTGTGGATCTCTACGGGTGACGATGGCTTCCACGAGTGTTTCAAACTGGAGGCCAGGCGTGTGCAGTTTGATGGCGTGGGGGTGAGTTTCAAAACTGAAGCACATATGCGCACCAAATCTAGCCACTTCGTGCACCGCTTATTCACAACACTTGCTCCTTCCAATGAGAATTAGGGATATCTCCCGGAGTACTGGACTTCGGCGACGATGGGGGATGGGCAGGTCTTCAGCGAGTACTTTTTCGACTACATTCTGCTCAACACAACAGGTGTTACTAAGTACAACACGAGTGCGGCTCCCGGTGCGCGCGATCGGCGGGACTTCCCGGTGGACGCCGAGGTTGCCGGCTGGCTGCGTGGGTGGCTGTCCAAACACAGTGGCTATTTCGGTGATACGGCCCGTGCTCGGTTCTACCCGATCGGTGCCATGGATGGGGTGGCCTATGGGTCGGCGACGGGACAGGGCGTCACGGCAGAAGTGCTCCTGCTTGAGCACCGCCTCAGTGGGGATGCGTCCATTCTCGCGCTTGTGGAGAGCCTGGCTGACTATACCCTTGGACTCAATCCGCTTGGGAAGTCGTATGTAACAGGGCTGGGTATGGACCGCCCGGTTAGTCCGCTTCACCTCGATAGCTTTCCGTTTATGGCGCTAGGGAAAGGCCCGATTCCCGGACTTACTCTCTACGGCCCATTCGGCTCGCCGCCCACAGTCGATTATCAGGCTAGGGTGTGGCGGAAAGCATATCCAAACTGGTTTACTCTTCCGGAACAACGTCGCTTCGCGTGAGTGTCTGCTGCCACTTACTGTAGCTACTGCCGTTGTTATTGTTGGTTTGTTGACGCTGCTCGGCTGAGCTTGAATGCACGACCGAACTTCTGCAAAGCAGGCGAACAAGGGCGTTGCTGCCTTCATGCAGCTCGCTTTGTAATCAATGTCAATTGCAATCTGCATCCTTGCGTTTGTAACCCTCTCTGTTTCTCTTTCTCGCTCTTGAAACGCTACAACTTGTAGGGAGGGATGGGCCTTTGTCAACGCAAACGAATTCACAATCACCGTTCCGATGTGCCAAAATATCGCCATGTATGCTACACTGTATGCTCTCAACCGGGAAAAGGCAAAGTCGCCGATCAAACCTCGTGAGTTTCTGCCCTGACCGTCAGTGTAGCTAATTTGTTCGTTAATTCCTGTGTGGCATGGACAAATATCGATCATTGTTTTTGCAATCATTTAGCTGCATTCGTAGGCAGATCTCGGATGGCATGACCCACATCTGATTGAAGCTGCGCTTCTCATTGAGTTGTGCATGATCACTTTTGCTCACTCAACCCCGCATTAACTTCATATATATTGTAGAGCGGACCTTCGTCTACAATCCTAAGAATGGTGCCGCATATGCGTGCACTGAATTTGAATGCTCTGTCACGCGCGCTGGGTGGTCACCACGGAAGTGGCAAGGTTGGTCAGTGGGCAGTGCACCATTTGCTGAGTTGCAATTGCCCGAACTGAACGAAGTGCGGCTCAATTTGCAAGCTGTGAAAAGTGACGGTTATTGCACCGCCGGGATCCGGCCATTGTCACGCTCATATGCTTCTCGTAATGTGCATGTGCATGTTGTGTTCGGTTGAACCTGCAGCTTCGGCAAACAATTCGAATTTGACTAGGTGTCACTGTATGTGCCAAAACGACCCTGTGGTTAGGCGTATCACCACAATTCTCTATGTCGTGGGTCTGCCGTGAGTCGTCGATTTCTTACCGCGTCGTTTGTAAAGAAACCGAACTAAGTGCAAACCTCTGTTTTGCCTTTTTTGATTGTTCCCCGGCAATGTCAGTTCTCCCTGGGATCTCTTCCATAGCTGGTGTGCGCGTGCGTGATGGCACCCTGTTTGGCCGCGACAACACAAGTGTGCCGCACATGTCAGACGACGGTGGTGCAATGTGGCACGCCATCACTGAGGATGAGGAGCTGATTGCATTTGAGGACGGCTTCAAGTCCTCCCGTGGCGTGGACATTTCGCCAAGTGCGGCGCTCACTCCCGGTCTGAATGGGCTGCCCGAAGGGAGCATCGATGGGCCATTTCACGTGACATCCGAGGGTATATTTGTGTTTGACCTCAACAAGCCCAAGTTGGTAGTCAAGTGGTCATGTGCTGAGTACACATGCCGCAAGTAGCCGTGACGTATTAAAGGCGGCGTGTTAACTTTCCGCTGTGACTCTAGCCATTGCTATCTGACCCGCTCCGACACCGCCCGAATGGGGTGGCGTCGGGGGGCTTACATTGTCTTGGTTTCTCGTACATACATAACACCGAAACCTGTACATTGCCGTTGTTGAATACATACATACTGTGCCAGCATATATGAGTTAGCTATTAACCCGTAAAATCTCTATGAGACTTGAATTATCCCTTTTTTCGCACACTTTCTGTCAAGGAGTTTAGTCAACGTGCCATGCTTAGATCAACGGCTCGGCCAATTCCGCAGTCCGGCGTCGCACTGAGTGTTCACCTGAAAACAGGACGGAAGGAAGTGTTCAATTTAGTTATCTGAATGTTGATCTCCTGCACTAGCTGACGTCTGGATCGATATCTCAGTCAGAGTCGGCAGTGGCCGCGCGGCTCGGCTGCGCATGCGGGCTGCCACCGAGGGACTGGCCTGGGTCATTCCGGTGAAGGGTAACTTATTTCATGCATCAACCGGCGATCCGGGCTCGGATGCAGGCATTTACTGCAGCGGCCGTCCGTGTGAGCCGTTCCCGCCCGGCCGGATGCCGGTGCCCGGCGCCAGCGTCACGGACTGCTGCCGGCGGCCCGGCCACACGCGTACTCAGTGCCTGTGAGTTGAGCCGGCGTTCCGGCGGCCCACAGCCACTCCAGTCGGTGTGTCAATGGCCTTGACGGCGGGCCGCGGTGACTGCTGCAGACTGCGGCCGCGGCCGGTGCCGCCTTCGGTGACGGCCCGCCGCAACTGAGCGATCAGTCCGTGTCACAACCTTGCCGGGTCAGCAGTCACGTGCGACAGTCAGTCACGATTCGGCAGTAATAAATTTCCGATTTCGTAAAATATACCAATATTATCGGAAAGGCAACTCGCACGTGCCCAACCGCCGGGCAGCCGACTGTTGATAAGCACGAATCCTGCACCGAGCACATCCTGTGGGTTCTGTCAGAGTTGCACGATGCTCCCATTCGCTACCGGCATGCGCTATTCCACGCATACTTGGAAGACCTTGGAAATATCTGCCTTGTTTGGTCCAAAATTGATCCGAAAACACCTTCTGCCGCAGTTCATTCGAACCATGGCAGATGATGCGAGCGCTCGCATTGGCACGGCGCCGAACCCGTTTGCCGGGATGCGCATAACGCCACCGACAGCGCTTATGGCCATGGATGCAACAAAAGAGCGACCTGTTTGTGCGCGCTGCAAAGGCACAAGAAAGTACTATTGCTACGACTGCTATGACGTAATGTGTGAGTTCAGTCCCTTGCGGCTGGTCAATGAATCTTGTATGGAGTCCTTGTTTGTGGCTTTGTTATGTTTTCGCGAAAGTTATTAGTTTTCTAACGGTTGATGAGCATGTAGCTAAGATGGCCGTCTTCGTTTGTTTCGCTGTTTTGTAGGCGATAGGGGAGACATCCCCACTGTCAAGCTTCCTATTCCGGTCGATATAATCAAACACAGGTGAGCGAAACGTCTGTTTATTCGGTGTCTTTTCGTTTTGTTGTTTAAGATGGATCCTTGTCCATGAATACAGTGGTGAGTGCTGTGAGAGTGGTCATTTCGGGGCTGACATGTACTCTCCCCTCCCCACATAGAACAATGTAGTTTCCGAACCTATGTCACGGGAGCCTGCATTAGATTGTGAACATTAACGCAAACTCTACTATGCCCGTAGAACTCATTCCCCTCCCCCTTAACGAAGAGGTAATAACATGCATTGCACGCATTTATGGAACATTGCAGAGGGGAAAAGGCGTCAAAAAGCACCGCCGTCCACGCGCGCATTTTGGCCCCAGACGCGGTGCGACTGTCTGTGTATCCGGACATGTGGGATTACGAAGACAAGTCGCGGGTCGTTCTTCTGTTTCCGTCGCCCGACGCCGCCGAGCTGAGGCATCTGGATCCCCCAGAGGTCACGTGCCCATCGTTCGATCGACTTCTTGTCATTGACAGCACGTGGAATCAGACTGGCCGCATACTCGCGGACCGGCGGTTGAAGGGAATCCGTCACGTGAAGCTCAGCTCTGTCCAGGGACACTTTTGGCGGGTGCAAAATGGAAAGCCAGACACGCATCTCGCCACAATAGAGGCCATCCACGCTTTTTTTGTCGAATACGAGCGTCGTTACAGCAGCCCGCCCGTGCCTGCTGCTTCTCCATCTATTCCTGCTGCAAATGCCGACGCCCTGCGTGCAGACCTGTCGGTGGCCAGCCCAGCGCCTGCGCACGGCGAGTCTGTGGGCGATGGATACGATGGACGATACGACAACCTCCTGTACTACTTTGCGCATCAGTACAACCGAGTGCAGACGGCGTATGTCACAGACGAACGTCGACGCACAGACAAGAATCTCAAGCTCAACCGAATCAACTACATCGATTATGAGCGGCCAGCAAAGCGTGCACGCACAGATGATGCTCCGGCACAAGGCGATGCCCGGGGCGCCTGCGCAGGCAGTAGGGACGCGCCCGGCAGAGGCGACGCAGTGAATGTCCGACGTGATGTGTGTGTTGGGCAGGAAGAAGGGGGTGTCGTATCCGGCGCACGTGATGCCGACTCAAAATGAATTCCTGCATGACGCAATCTTCGCGCACTATGAAAGATGCCATAACAAACGCGGTTTGGTGTATTTGCAGTTGGAGTATATGTACAGTCGTGGAAAGTGCGGTCATGCCCGCTTATGTTATGTATGTCGGCGCGGTTAGGGCTAGTGCAAAAGGTAGGCGGCATGCGGCGGACAGCAGGGTGATCATTTCTTGGTCTTGAAGTAGATGATAACTGCAGTAAACCGACAAGGCATTGTGAATGTGATTGTGTGTGTGTGTGTGTGTGTGTGCGAGACAATAATCGAGCCATCATCACAACATAACAGGTATGCCGTTTTCGGGTGCTGCGTGAAGGCATGCATGATGCGGTTCACGAATTCGAGCAACAAATACAGAGAGGTTGTATGCAGACGTCATCAATGTCATCGCATTACACCAGAAGCGAATGTCTAGTGAGACGAAAAAGGAGGAGCTGATATATGACACTCACGTGCAACAATCGTGATGACGGCTGCAATGATCGCAAACACAATGAGCCGTAGCTGCACCGAAACGGACGGAAGGGTGAGGTGGAGTTAGCATGCAGACACAGATGTGAGTGCGGTAGCGTGCAGTTAGCATGCAGACAGAGGTGTGAGGGCGGTGACCTGGTCGACCCCTTAGAGCACACTGTGCGCTGGTCAACAGTCATAAATGAGCATACCGGGCTTTATCAGCAGGTGTAACATCGCATGTGCGTCGCAATGGCCATGGGAAAACAAAACACACCTTCATGTTGGCCCACCACATGCGCTTCTTCAATGTGTTTGCACCGCGTCGGAATTTCGCAGCACCTTCCTGCAAGTTTTCTGTGTCCACAAAGGACATCATTCACAATTCACGTCAGCGTTGACTCCCTAGTGCACGCGTCGTGATCCAGCTGGAAAATCTACGGCAGCGAGGCCACAAAAAGGCATACCGTCGCTGTGCATGCAAAAGTGCATCACAAGCAAAGGTGCACGCGAGGAAAAATACCATTGCGAACAATGACAACATCGGTACCCCACCCGATTTCTCCTCGAGGTTCTCCAGTTTCTCGCCGCGATCAAGCACCTTTCCAATGTTCTGCTTCATAATGCCCACCACCTCTGTCACCTCTGCTTTTACGCGCGCCACTTTCGGATCATGCACTGGTGCACGGACGGGTGGGCGCGACGGCCCTCCACGAGATGCACCACGCGATTCACCATAAATAACATCCTCATCCTCATCCTCATCAGAGTCATAGTCGTTCCCGAGAAGATTTGCCTACGTGTATTTGATGAAGTTGGCGTATGGGGAGTGAGCGAGTGAATGTGGAGTATGTGTTGTGACCCCAAAAAAACATGCACACTACGGTCCCTGAATGGATATGGGCGACTGCAAAGCATCTACTCAATCAGAAAGACATTACAGTGCATGAGAACAGAAAACACACCCTCTCCGCCAGCTGCACGTCGCTGCGCGGAGGTCCCCGCGTGAACTTTGGTGGCATGTCAAAATAGTCTGACCTTGCCTTATTCCGACTTATAGAAGCTTGCGGAACAAGCCCCGCAGAGTGCTATGCAATAATAACGATATTCAGGAAATTCAGTTCAGTATAAAAGTTTGATCTTCCGTGAGTAGTGCCACTATGTCAATTATACGCCTGGGTAGGCGCATACTTAAGATCACGTGATGCGGAGGTGCGTCACGTGATGCGCATACGTCACGTGCCAAAAGCGCGCCATTGAAAGTGTGAAAGGCGTCTGCAAATTGTCAGTTGACGCGAACTCCAGTGCAATTAGCACATGCACGAACCACAACAAACAATTATGAAACATTGACACGGCTACATACACAGCGGCATACAGATGTGAAGCTGTTCAGTGTCAACCCGCATATGTTTGTGTGACAACTCGCTTATTAGGCAGGACTATTCGTGTCGCGGACCGAAACGCACACGTTACTCCCAGCGACGGCTTGCTCTGAAACCGCATCAACCGCTGAGAGCGGCCAAGCATCAAACACGCGCCTCTGTGGGGGATCGCCACGTGCAACATCCTACATAGGATGTCGCTCCCCAATGGAAATGGCGCGCTCTCCTTGAGTGCTGAGGGGGACGTCGCAGTGCCCGCTGGATTGGGGTCGCCCATCGGCACAATTGCAGCCGCGTCCATCGTCTCTGCAGCCATCCAGTTGGACAAGGAACTCATGTGCCCCGTGTGCCACGATGTCATCAAGGAGGCGTTCATGGCACGGTGCGGGCACAGCTTCTGCTACATGTGCATCACCCGCTACCTCGAGAGTGTGCGGCAGGAGTGTCCGCTGTGTCGCAAGGCCCTCGATCGGGAGGGAATCTACCCCAACTTCACTCTCAACACGCTGCTCGAGCGGCATGCCGTGATGCAGCGGCAGATACAGTCGCCCCCAATTCGCCAGCTGCAGGGCGCAATACAAACGGAAAGCACATGGAATGTCACAGACATTAACACACTTTTGGGCGCGCTTTTGGACAAGAAGCGCCGACTAGTTGCTGACGAGAGGGATGGAGAGCTCGACGTTCTCATCGACTTCTTCCAGCGTGCGCGAGGCCTTAAGGAGGAGGTGCGTATTCTCGTTTGTCTCGCATGAGCATTCATTCAGACTGCTGTGTATATTTTTATGTTAGTGAATATGTGTATGTGTATGTGTGAGTGCCCCGCGCCGTGCTCTTCCTTGCGCTACACTTGTTTCATAGAG